>CM042548.1:2241026-2293526 GCA_023630585.1 Cranoglanis bouderius
TGTGTAAGATTGCATATATACACGTATGTGTGCGTGTGTGTGTGTGTGTGTGTGTGTGTGTGTGTGTGTCTGTGTGTGTGTGTGTCGGTTCTCCTGGGCTTCACTGTGGTTTAGGGCACTTATTTCTCGCCCTGCTCTCCGCCCTGCTGAGTGAAGTGGAAGTTGCACTGAGACTTCTCCATAAGAAAGCGCTGCTCTTTTCTTTCTGCACTCTTCGTGTCACTCCAGTGTCACTGCAGGCTCGCCCTCCTTTTTTTTCCTATATAAATATATATATATATACATATACACACACACACACACACACACATATATATATATAAATATAAATATATATATATATATGATAAAGATTGTAAAATGCAAAAATGAATAAATGAGGATCTCTGCACTTGAGGCTGCGTTGTGATTTGTGTCGTTTTGACCTCAGTCGGCACCCAGAGTTTGCGCCCACGCATAGTTTTGACCCTCTTGGCTTCCCGTATCCATTTCTGGTTCTCCTATTCTCAGGTGTTGTTATTGGTTCCTCCGTTTTTTCCTCCAGACTTTTTTTGTTTGTTGTTTTTTTTTTTTCCTGCTGATCTTTGTGAGTGTGTCAGTAAAGAGCGCTGAAGCATTCAACACCCAGCTCTTTACTGACATCAGCTGGAGGATAAAAATTTCTACACCATCTCCCTCAACTCCCATGTACTGGATGCTTTGAATAGCTAGTTTATTGGTTATCTTTGC
Organism: Cranoglanis bouderius; assembly: GCA_023630585.1. Classification (NCBI taxonomy): domain Eukaryota; kingdom Metazoa; phylum Chordata; class Actinopteri; order Siluriformes; family Cranoglanididae; genus Cranoglanis; species Cranoglanis bouderius. The sequence continues at coordinate 2,241,756 of CM042548.1, forward strand.
TGTATCCTGTAGCTTTGAAAAGAAAGAAGCAGTCTATGTTTCAGTGTCACTTCAATGCCAAAACTGATAATAGACACAACGGTAACGAATTAAAATGTCACTCATATCAATATTGAGAGCTCTATACATTAAACGAACTCTATAAATGAACTATAACCATTTTAACTATGGCTAATGACATTATTTTATTGAGTATATATATGTTATATACTATGTTTTAATTTTTATTGTAATAAATGACTCTGTCCTAACCTAACCACAACCTAAAAACACACGAGTCAAATCCACACCTTTTACCAAGTTCTAGTTGAAAGTCTGAGGATGATAGTTGAGGTTCTAGTTGAAGTCTGAGGATGATAGTTGAGGTTCTAGTTGAAGTCTGAGGATGATAACTCTCCCACTGAGTTTTATGAATCATTTTCTTAGACAAGTGAATTTACTGAAAGGCTGCCAGGAAAGCCAGGTTCATTACATTCATTCTCCATCTTATGCCTATATAAAATACGCTGAAAACGTTTCTTGTCTCTTCACATTGACATTAACACGTAAATGTTTGCATCCCTGTGGATTTCTGTCGGTCCGTTTAACGTTTCTGTCGTAAAACAGTTGTCAGATATTAAACTTTAGCTGCTTAGCTTACATCTTACCTCACACTCCTTCGCCGTTGAAAGTGAAGTGTCTCGCGCGGCTTCTGTGAACAGTAATGCCCCGCCTTCTTTGATTTGATTGGCCATCTCAAACAATTTGACGTTGACGCATGCCGCGCGGCCCGGCGGGTGGAGGGAGGTGGAGGGAGGTGGAGGGAGGGGGAGGGGGGAGGGAGGGGGAGGGGGAGGGGAGGGAGGGGGAGGGGGAGGTGGAGGGAGGTGGAGGGAGGGGGAGGGAGAGGTGGGGGCACGGGTGTTTGTGAGTATGGCGGTTACGTCCTGGATCTGAGCTGAACTTTAAAATAACTCCTGGGATTTTCGTATCGCGTTTTTGCTCTGACCCGTGCTGATCCCTCCGGGCTTCCGTACAGAGACTGAGAGAGGGGGCGGAGGCGACATGGTGGCCAAGGTGAGTGAGTGTATTGAGCGAAACTTTAGATAAATAAAATGATAATAATAATAAAAATAAAAATACAATTCAGTACAGTTCCTTAGAAAAATATTATGAGCTGAAAACCCTGAGATTTTACTTTGTGTATTTATTTATTTATTTTAAATCCGCGATTGCTTTGCTGTTTATCAGAGAAGTTGAACACGTAGAACATAACGTTCCTGAAGCAGCAGGGATCATGGGAACATTTTTCTGTAACATTTAATTTTGTGCTAGAAAACTAATGTTTGGGAATCTAAAATGTTTTTTGTGGGTTTTTTTTTTGTACTGACTTGATAATATAGAAGTCATAAAATAAATAAAAAATCTATAACAAAGTTCGCACTAAAAAAATAAATAAAATAGGGTGCCAAAACTTTTGCACAGTACTGTGGGTCTATCGTAGTAATAATAAATAACAATAAAATAATAAGTAATAATTAATAACAACTGTTGTGTCTCTTAAGTAAATACATTAAAACTAACTATTAACAGTTTTAAGGCTTCTTTGTTTTTTTGTGTTATAATGTGTAAGAATTAAAAAAAAAAAAAAGTCTAGACAATATATATATTAAATAAAATGAATATTTATTTTTGAAAGGTACACTTGGATTCACCAACAAGATGATTTATTTGTTTATTTATTTATTTTAATAAAGATGAATTTCCTTGTGTTTTCTTTTTGATACTGATCTGAAATTTCAATGTCATTTTTAAGCCATTAAGTGATTTTATTTATTCAGAGCCAGTTTCATACATGGAGCGACACAGAAAACTTTGTACACCCCCGCTGATGGAAGGTCGTCATTTTCATTATTTTAGAATAATAACACAAAAGAAAATGAAATGAAGACGTGAATAAAGACTGACTATTGTAGATATTAAATGCGTACCTGTCTTCCTCATGAAGCTTTGGACGCCCTTGGGATCTTCTCAACTCATGAGGGAAGGTCCAGAATCCCAAATAAATAGAAACTAATTGTTTTGGGGAAACTATTTAATTTTACATTTGAAGCAACTTCTTAAAAATATATTTCGATTCAAAAATAAATTTGTACACGGACATTACATTTTCAGAAAGATCTTTTAAGACAATAAAAACCATACGTTCATTCTAGGGGGTTCCGTTTGAAATGAATAAACACTTCTCCTTCTGTGTTAAACTGAACGTCTGAATTAGAAAGCAATGTTGAAACAGTTTTATTTATTAGATAAGAAGACTGTGTGTGTTTAATCCTGAGGTGGTGAAGTTGGCAGCGGTACCGGCTGCTTTGGGTTTGGCCTCGTTCCGAGTTTATGCCACGACTAAGGAAAAGACAGAGGAGCAGATTTCACCACGAGAGGTGAGACATGCTGATACACACACACACACTCTTCCTGTTCTGTGTTTAGTTGTCTACCTTCAGTATTGTGATTGAGTGGGTTCTCTGTATTTATCTGACTTAATTTTTTTTCCATAGTTGTCTATCTACAGTGCAGAGCCTCCAGCGCTGCGATATGCGGAGGAGAAATCGGGACACCTGCAGACAGGTTTCGGGCTGATGAGAGTGGGGCTTCATCCTTACGTCAGAGCCGTGCAGGTGAACACCAAGCTGGGGCGATAACGTCATAACAAAACAATCATACATGTAATTGTATTGTTTTTTAAAAAAAAAAAACTTTTAATTTGCCTGTTTGTACTGACAAGCATTATGGGATTGCAGAACAGACTTCTTGTTTATATTAATGCCTTTCTATAGTATATTAAAAATTGTTGACCCGCCGTTTTTCTGGCTAAATTTTCTTGTTTATGTCTACGGTAATCTGTCTTTAATACAGAACACTTGCACCTCAGTCAAAGTCGGCGCCATTTCTTTATACCAAGCTGGACAAGGTGAGTATTCTGAGTATTCTGGGTATTTCTACAAGTGCAGGGAGGTTGGGGGGGGGGGGTCTCCTACAAGAAGACTTCTGATTCTTGATCTTTCTGTGATGTCAGACACGTATAATTTCCTGAGGGACCCACCCCCTGGCTTCCTGCCCAGAGTTGGTATAATCACTGTGTCCGGATTGGCTGGCCTCATCCTGGCACGCAAGGGTAAGCTGTTCACTGAAAAAGAAAAATGTTTGATAATAGCGAGCCTTTACTAGATGGACTATATAGTACTTGTTGAAACCTTGACATTGCAAGACATTTCACCTTATGCCAAGTTTTTCCAAGGACTTGAAAGCCTTCCAGCATTCCACCAGATGCGTTCTCTCTTTTTTTTATTTTCTCAATCTTCACCCTTATACCATCAGCAACTGTTTGGTGTTTGTGTACGTGTGTGGTTTCAGGCTCTCGGCTAAAGAGAATAGGTGTTCCTCTGGCGTTGATAACAGTTGGCACTGCTTTATGCTACCCCACGCATACTGTTGGAGTTGTAAAGGTAGCGTAGGTACATTATCAAAACACAGCCATTGTTTTAAAACTGGACCTGTGCTGTCTTTAACTGCTACCGGAACTTCATCTTTCTCTGTAGGTGACGGGTAAAAAAGTGTACGCTGCCAGTTCTTTGGTTGCCTCTGCGTTCAAATCCAAACCCAAAGAGGAAGGCATTGTTCCTGATACAAGTCTGAAGGTATCTGATATGTACATACGAATACAAACGTGCATGGGCATAAGCAGCGTACATGTATAGAAAGAAATGTTCTCTTTCTTCAATGTAGCATGCATCAGAAGAGGTTGCCCCTGTAATACAAGTTGTCCCTCAGCCTGCTGAACTACCAGAAAAGGTACCCTCCTTGCCAGAGGGTGAATTTGTATCAGAGGCTGCCTCAGATAAAGAAGTTGCCCCTGTGCCAGAGGTTTCCAAAGCTATAGATACTGTTGTGAAAGAAGATGCCCCCGTGCCAGAAGTTTCCCCAGCTACAAATGTTGCAGAAGATGTTGCCCCTGCACCAGAGGATTCCCCAACTATAGATGTTGTCACAGAAGTTACCCCTGCTTCTCCAGCTCTGGATATTGCCCAGACAGAGGTTGTTTCATTTGTAGAAGGTTATTCAGTTGTTGATCCTACCACTGTGCCTGACTTGGCTCCAGAGGATGTTATTCCATCAGCGGTTGTCTTAGGTGTAGAGATTCCACCTGTAGACACAGCTGTAGAACTTGCCCCACAAGAAGAGACCACCCCTGTATCTGGGGATGTTGCCCTTAAAGCAGATACATATGTGTCAGAGGCTGTTCCATCAGAGAAAGCCCCTGTTGCAGAAGATGCCCTACTGCCTGATGTTCTTGAGGAGGTTACCCCTGTGAGTGAGGTAACACAAACAGAGGATGCGCTAGTTCTAGACACTGCTCCACTGTCTGATGTTACCCTTAAAGAGGGTACCTCAGAGGATAACATAGCAACAGAAGTTAAACCTCTGCTTGCTGTTGTTGCAGAAGAGTCTAGTCCTGTGTCTGAGGATTCACCAGCTATCGAAGTTGCCCCAGTTGCAGAAGAAGTTGGGACTGCTCTGACTGTAGAAGCTACGCCAGTTGTTGAAGATTTCCTTTCACCAGATATTGCCCTGGAAAGGACACCACCTGAGGCTGTGGTAGTTCTAGGGGTTACCGTGGCAGAAGGTTCTCCAGCTGTAGACATTACATCTGATGTTGTGGAAGTTACAGAAATTGGTGAAAATGTGCCCGAATCTGCTGCCCCACCAGCCGAAGCCTTGATTGTAGAGGAAACTACACCTTCTCCCCTTGTCGTAGAGGAAGCTGTACCGCCAACGGCTAAAGAGATCACAACCGGTCCTCCAGTCAAAGGTGAGACCCAACACTTTTTTTTTTTTTTTTTTTTTTACTGTTGTAAAAGTAATCACACCCTCTTACACTTCCTTAGATGAGACTGCTTACCAATAAGAATACTTCCTGCTGTCAAAGAAAAACCACACCCCTACGTATTTTTCCCTAACAGGCCCTAGGTAACCTATATCTCACAGCGAGGCTCACCAATTAACCAATTTGGTGGTTGGTTAATCTAGAGCAGTGGTCACCAACCCTGTTCCTGGAGATCTACCTTCCTGAAGACTTTAGAGCCAACCATAACCGTGCCCACCTGACCATCTAATTATTGCCTTAAGAAGTTCTTGATCAACTAAAAGAGGTGTGTTAGATTTTGGTTGGAGATGAAACCTGCAGGAAGGTAGAGCTCAAAGAAGAGGGTTGGTGACCACTGATCTTTAGGTTCGTGGTGCTGATAATTTGTCTTGTAGATATGTACCACTCTTTCTAATACATTTTTTACAAAATGTATTTTTCATTTCACTTTTGCAGAGAAGCGAAAGTTCGTTCCTGACCCATCTTTGTTGGATCACGGACAGGCTCATGCCGAAGATGCCGACTTGTACAGCACCCGGGGATAAATGGAAAAACCAAATGAACCAGTGAATGAGTATGAGAATGGACTAGGGGGAGATGGAGGGTAAGGAAGAACCCAACAAGATTATGGATTTATGGTTTAAGACATACCATGAGTATTCCCGGCCTCTTCTTCTTACCTCGAAAAGACACAATTGAATCCAGAGTTGTCCGCTTGTAAGACCACAGAACTGACTCGGCTACACACTTTCTTTGATGCCGAACAATTAAGATACCTCATGTAAACAAAATAAGAACATACTCGGAAGATCGAAAAACCTGTCTGATGTGAATCTTTTAAAGTATGCATTTCAAACATTTCAATGTTGCATCTTTATATATTCCTTCTCTGACCTCATTCATGTCGAGTAGAAATCGAGCCATTGCTATCTAATAGTGTGAATACCTCATATTTTAAAAACCGGGCAACGAAACTGACCTCGGTACCTTTTTGTTTCCCCAAACAAAATGTGAACATCACTCTTTACAATTTGCATTTCGGAACTAAGCCATTTTGGTTGGATGTTTTGTTTCACTTTCTGTCGGTTGAAGGTCAATAAATTCTGTACCGTATGAAATCTCTGCAGTAGAATGCAGAAACTTTTTTTTTTTTTTTTTTTTTTAAATCAGCAGAATTTGCATATCGAGGTGATTTGTTGTCAGTTAAGAAATTAACACGAATAAATAAATAAGTTTGTTAAAAATGCAAGTGTGGTTTGATTTAATGAATTCTTAGATGATTTGATTGCTGAGCAGTGTGGCACACCTGAATGCCAGAACATTTGTTCGTTTTTGAACTGCACGTCATTATTTTACGAAGCAAACGGCCGTGGAAATAAGGAGTGAAAGACTATTCCCCCCCTGAATTCCAAAAAATAATTTATTTTACACAAGTTTGAAAGAACAAAAAAAAAAAAAAAAAAACTGTTGAACAAGAACAAAAACGCCGATAACTGAATACCCACGACACGTGTGTGGATCTGCTTTACACAGGAGCCATGATGTGCGCTGTCGTGTACATTTTAGAGCAGACGATCTCGAGCCGGTTCTCACCCAGCAGACACACGTCCAACACACACACCACCCGCTCGTCCTCCAGAGCCGAGGCGGAGCTCAATAATGTCTCTGGGGGGGGAAAAAAATCAGGATAAGAAAGATGTTATCTAAAAAAATAAAAAATAAAAAAATGGGAACTAATGAACTGAACCTGGTTCAGGTGCTTGGTCAGTTTAAGGAACAATTTCTTTACAGTTAACGTGGGATATGTGGCTGTGTTAAACTAAAACGCTTTACAGTTTTCTTTTTCTGGTCTCTGCAAGGTCCTGTAATCAGAAATCAGGTGTCTCGGAGTTTCCTTTCACAGAGACGGGGTGTAGGTAAAAGAGACACACACACACACATACACATACACACACACACACCTGGTGAAAAGTTGGCCTGAGCACAGACACGACCTGTGGAAAGGCATGACGTCAGTGTGTCGTCATGGAGACCACAGGACGTCCCGACGGCTCGCGGATCCTCGGGGCAAAACACAGGGAGGAAGAGGGAGTCGACCGCTGCCTGCTGATTTAACCCTGAGAGAAAGGAAAAAAAACTAAACTGCTAGAGTGTTCTACTATTTACCGTAAAAATCATAACAAACGGGTGTAGGATCTGCGTTTCATACCCAGTAATGTGAGAGTGAGGTATCCTGGGAAGTTTACAGGAGTGTGTGTGTCCGAGTTGGTGTCTGATGGAAGTTCCGGGCTCCACTTCGCGGGGCTGAGGTTGATCCTGTGTAGGAGGACGTCTCGGTCGTCGAAACGGAATTTTTCCGGAACGCTCTCGCGATCCAGAGGGGCGCAGCGCACGTGATCCGTGACGTCCTGCTTGAGTAACGGCCACGCGCTGCTCTCCCATGATGCAACAGGGTGAGTGGGAGATTGCTGTGTGTCAGGGGTGCTTCCTGTCTCACTGCTGTCTGGAAAACAAAGCAGGTACACTTCAGCAAGTCCTGAAGTGTTTTATTCCTCACAGCATTTTGTCAAAGATTAAAATGTTTTATTTGTTAAAAAAAAAATAATTAACATACTTTTTATCCATTTATAGTCACATTTAACGTCCACAAGCACTCCCTGTGAATGACTATAGAAACGATGACGTATTAGTACAAGCGCGTTAATATAAACCTGTGATGTGTGGCTGCAGTACGGTCAGGGCTGCTGTTATAGAAAATTAATCAACATCTTCCAACCAATCAGGATCCAGAGTTCGACAGCGCTGCGCTGTAAACGCTAATAGTCGACTGTCATGGTGGATCGGTACCTGTAGGTTGAGGTGACGGCGTGGAAAGCGCTTCACTGTCCTCTTCGTCAGACCGTCGTTTGGTCTCCTCATCCTCATGTAGATCTGCTGGCTTTATCTGGCTGGGGGGGGGGGGGGACGGGACAGGAAGTGACAGGAAGTCGTGATTAAAAAGTAGACCACAAGTGTAAATAAAAATTCCCAGAAATTCACACAATTCCGGAATATTAGACAGTTTTATCTTTCAGTTTCGGTACAAATGTATATTTTAATTTTCCAATTCACTGCACAGATTATGGAGCGTTGATGAATATTATTTACTACCTTTCTAACAGCCGCTTGGCTCTGGTCCAGTACTGCCTCAGCACTCCTCTGTATATAAACACACAGAAACAGGAAAGACATGGTACACACTTCCACTAATTAAAAATGAATGAGTATAAAAAAATAAAAAAAATAGGAATGTAATATAAAGCTAAAGCTTAGAACTGTCCGAGTGGGCGTGACCAAAAACCTTATCACGCTATACAGTATATTTTTCATATTATTCAATGTTGCGATTCATTATAATTATTATGTGAACTTCCTGATGCTCAACTTTAAGGTCTGAATAAAATTTTTAACCCTGAATAAAGACTGAATAAAGATTGCTAAAAAATACTATGAATGCAAATATATATATATATATATATATAAATAACTGTATCAATAGTGAAAAATGATATGCGAAAGACATGAGAATGAGCGAGTTCTCATTTATATATAAAAAATTCATATATAATAAAAGAATATATACTAAAATAAGAAATGTATAAATTAAATATGAATTCTCTCACTGCTCAACTCTCCTCCGCTTAGGAGAATTTGAGGACGTCTCGCTCTGTCGGTGTACTCCTGTGCTAAAGGAGGAGGCGGAGCCTCTGGCCACACCCACCGAGTCATGCTCCACCTGTTAACAAATTTTTTAAAAATCTACTTTTTACTATTTTCACAGTCAGAGTGTTGTATAGTTTCGTGTTAAATTAATTAAATGTATAAAAGTTAACTACAGACCTGTTGTTCACTCGGAGGTGTGGTGTGTGGCGCCTCAGGTGGCCACCGGTGGTATTGCACAGCAGTGATGTGGCCCTGTACTGCCACTCTCCTGTGTTCTCGATACTGCAGACTCTCGAGCTCCCTCCGTAGGTCCCCTACAGCCGTTAACGATGGAGGCGCCCCTTCACCTACACCGCAGCACAAAAAGAATATTAACGACACGAGTGTTATTTAAATAAAAAGGTGGAATTTAAACAGAAATCTTTATTTGACGTGGATAAAGACTCAGATTCGTGTTAAACTTGAATGTCTAAATACATACTCGCTACTGTTTCACAAAATATCAAAATGTTATTTTCATGAAATCTGAAATTTGATTTATCGCTGAACTTCTCTTTTAATCTCAGCTCAGAGCCGGCGCTCTGCTGTTATAATCTGCTCATTAGCATGCATAAGCAGCGCATGGCGAGTGACAGAACATTGCTTGTCTCTTACTCGCTCCGTTGCTGGTGGTATTTGGTGTGAAGGTGGGTGGGGGAGGGGGGTAACAGTACTGCCCCCCCACCGTGGTCTTCCTCAGTACTACGCTGTCCTTCAGAGTCTTCGTCCACTGGATGAAGGCTTTGACCTTTGGATCAGAGACGTACGGCTGCTTCCTGTGACAGCCTGAGCGTGCACACACACATGCGCACACACACATGCGCACACACACACAGACGCACACACACACGCGCGCACACACACACAGACGCACACACACACAGGAACAGTGTCTTTTACTCCATTCAGATTGGTTCACTTGGTGCAGCAGTCAGTTTGCACAATGATCACCTGTGATGAAGAGCTGAGTCTCTGTGCTGCTGGTCAGGTAAAGAGCAGAACCCGAACCCGAACCCGGACCCGGACCCGTCTCCCGACACACACGCATGTGAGTGCACACGAGATACATCACTGAGGGGACAGAGAGAGAGAGATGAGAAAAAAGAGAATTAGACAGGAAAAGAAGTAAAGAAAGAAATAATGATATGAAGGTAATAAACTAGGAACTGTGGATAAGTGCAGAAGTACAGCAGTTATAAATAATAAAGAAGAGCGCGTTAGAGAGTGTTATTACAGTGTTATAAACAAGAGTGTGTTATTACACTGTTATAAACATGAATATGGTACAACAGGAGTGTGCTATTACAGTGTTATAAACAGGAGTGTGTTATTACAGTGTGTTGTTACAGTGTTATGAACAGGAGTGTGTTGTTAGTGCTATAAACAGTACTTGTTATAACAAGTGTGTTATAAACAGGAGTGTGTTATTACAGTGTTATAAACAGTACTTGTTATAACAAGTGTGTTATAAACAGGAGTGTGCTATTACAGTGTCATAAACAGGAGTGTGCTATTACAGTGTTATAAACAGTACTTGTTATAACAAGTGTGTTATAAACAGGAGTGTGCTATTACAGTGTCATAAACAGGAGTGTGCTATTAGTGTTATAAACAGGAGTGTGTTATTGTTATAAACAGTACTTGTTATAACAGTGTTTTACAGTGTTATAAACAGGAGTGTGTTATTACAGTGTGTTGTTACAGTGTTATGAACAGGAGTGTGTTAGTGTTATAAACAGTACTTGTTATAACAAGTGTGTTATAAACAGGAGTGTGTTATTACAGTGTTATAAACAGGAGTTTGTTGTTAGTGTTATAAACAGTACTTGTTAACAAGTGTGTTATAAACAGGAGTGTGTTATTACAGTGTTATAAACAGGAGTGTGTTATTACAGTGTTATGAACAGGAGTGTGTTATTACAGTGTTATGAACAGGAGTGTGTTATTACAGTGTTATGAACAGGAGTGTGTTATTACAGTGTTATGAACAGGAGTGTTAGTGTTATAAACAGTACTTGTTATAACAAGTGTGTTATAAACAGGAGTGTGTTATTACAGTGTCATAAACAGGAGTGTGTTATTACAGTGTTATAAACAGGAGTGTGTTATTACAGTGTTATAAACAGGAGTGTGTTAGTGGGGAGTAAACACTCACTGGGAGAGATGCCGTTAAAGATCTCGGGCTGAGAGGAGGCAAAAATCTCCAGGATAAAGGGAGAGTCCGAGGTTCCGTCCACTGCGTGAACCCACCGGTACGTCCAGAACTTCTCCGGGACTGTAACACACACACGTAAAAGACACACACACAGCTCTCCGCACATGTCCACTCTGAGTGTATGAATGTGTCGTGTGCTTTGTCCAATTAAAACTCGTACCTGTATTTCCTCTGTTCCTGATTCGCTCGACGCGGCTGACGTACGTCACCAGGCCGATGATGTCGCACGCCTGGTTACTGGCCAAACTCTCGACTTCACATCTGATGGAAGGAACCAAAGTGGAACGAGACAACAGCATTGTATGTAAGTGTAAGGCTTTTATATACACTAAATAAAAGGAAGCTCTTTTTCCTGATACAATAAACAATGTGGTTTTGCACTAATAAATGAATTTAACTTCAGGAGTACAGTTCGGTGTGTGAGCTCATTTATAAAGCTGTTACGTGTTAGGCCACGCCTCCTTCCTCAGTCTGATGCTGGTGTGGAGTGCTGACTGGTTTCTGCTCAACAAAAGTTCTTAGCCAAACCTTAAATATCTCATCTACTCTTCCATTTCATATATATAAAAAAAAAGATGTAACTGGCCTGAAGAGCTGTCTCAGGTGTGCGTGTGTGTGTGTGTGTGTGTGTACCTGGTAAAGAAATTGTAGGTGACCTCAGGTAAGCTCCACTGCGGCTGAACGCTTTTAGGAGGAATCACAGTGATGACGGCAGACGGACTTCGAGGGTTCAAGCAGATCTCTGTTGCATAGCAAAACACACACACACACACACACACACACACACACACACACACACACACACACACACACTCTTTCAGTCAGGATTTCACAATTCTTCCCCCCCCCATTGTCTTCCATTGTGAAAGACAGTGATACGAGGCACTAGGTATCATCTGAGCTTCCAGCATTTGGTGTTCGGTGCTCTGCCGGATGTGATGTCGGGTGTTTGAGGACCAGAGAGGTGGTTAGTACCTGTGGAGCTGAAGGAGATGAGGGGCAGCGTGCTGAGCTGAGGTCTGGAGCGGTTCTGGTAGCTGCGTTTCAGTTTGTAATGCTGCAGGTAAAGAACCGAACCCACGACCAGCCGCTGATACCACTCCGGACACAGCTCGTTCCACAGGACCATGGACATGATGCCGCTCTGATCGGCCACCTCAAAATACGCCTGAAACACACACACACACACACACACACACACACACACACTACTGATACACCTTTTACATCTCAACTTAGTTAAAAACAATTTTTACTCCAAACTTTTGTTTCCTGTCCTCACCGCCTCAGCAGCGCGTCCTCACCTGAAAGGGGAAGTCGATGTTTTGTCCGGGTTTTCCATAGTACCTTAAACGAGACCTGTGCAGAACTCGCACCAGCAGAGGAAACGGACGTCTGGACGAGGCCAAGAACACATCCAAATCTCCCAGAAGAGAAATCTTAGATACTGCAGAGAAAGAGAGAGAGACAGATACAGACAGAGAGAGACAGACAGATATTATATATATATATATATATATATATATATATATATATATATATATATATATATATATATATATATATATAGAGAGAGAGAGAGAGAGAGAGAGAGAGAGAGAGAGACGGACAGAGATGGACAGACAGAGAGAGACAGATACAGAGAGAGAGAAACAACTATAACATGTCTTGTTGCAGGATACCCTCACTATATTTATTTTCAGTACTTATTTATTTATTTATTTACTCACTCACTTAATTACTCATTGACTAACTGATTTACTTATTTATTTACACCTTTACTTATCTACATACTTTCTTGGAATTGAGGTCCATTGTTAATAAAGCCCAGACCCACTGTAGGACGCAGCTTGTCCACTCAGAGACTGAAGCAGTCCCTTTCCACTGGGCTAGAGGGGTGCCAATACATAGTGCAGCGGAGCAGCTGGGGTGGATGATATTTATTAGCAGATGAAAAGTCTCCTTACCGTCTATCACTACATCCGGTGGAGGAGTGCAGGGAAGCCACACAACGCCGTGCGGGTCTTCGTTGTTCCAGAGCGATAAATAATGTTTCCTGTTGATCTGCAGAGGAGCATCGGTGAGATCCATCACAGAAGAACCGACAGACTCGTGCGTCCACCACCGAATCGCGTCCGGGTCTTTTATCGCGAGTAAAATATCGGGACCGGAGGAATCGTATCGCGCCTCCTCTACACACACACGGCTCTGCCGGAGCCGCGTCTCGTCGTAAACAAGAGAGAGGCGCGCGATCAGGGCGCGCGATCCGCACCGGAGAGAGTTCACCTGCACCAAGCGGTTCAGTCCCGGCGCCAGGGAGCACTTCACGCGCCATTTTCCATCGGTGATCGTCACGTCGTAGCTGTAGCTGTCGGGAGCGGCGCGCGCGTCGGCCAGATAGCGGTCGAGCGCGAGCACGGCGACACGCAGCGGGGTGACGGGGCTGAAGCGGAGCGTCCTGGAGGAGCTGAGCTGCTCTAAAGCAGAGAACAACTCAGACTCGGGAGGGTTTCGGTTCGCCATTCATTTATTTTCCCGAAAAATAAACATTAGCGTACTGATTTACTCACTCGGGCTAACGGCTAATACTGACAGTTCTGTTATAACTCGATCATTTATCTCACATATTCTTACATTTTATTGAACAAAACAACAAAAAATCACCTTTAATGTTCAGTTATTAAGCCATTAAATATAACATAAACCCAACTTCCTAACTGTATACTCAGATAAACCAAACTCGTAAAGAAAAACAAACTATTTACTTCCGGGTTTTATTAGCGCCTTAGAGTTTGGCCTCTTCTTCGTGTATGAAATTCAATAAGTGGGCGGGGCTAAAACGCCGCCATGTTGCCACCTACAGGAAGTGAGATTAAATACAAGTAACGGAAGATTATCATTTTTCTATTTCAGCGTTTAAGTGTTTTTCCTATTTTATAATCGGTTTGTATTGTATTCAGTTTTGTTCTCAATTTATTTCTTTTTTAAAATTTCTTTATTATATTTGTTTTATGTGTTATAAAGCGTGTTTAGCTGCTTAGTCTTGTTGCTGAAATGTGCTGTAATATATCACATATACTACATGTACATTTTTATACATTTATTCGTATATATATATATAAAATTCATTTTTTTAAAATAATTTAATTTGTTTGATTCTAAATAGCCTACATAAACAGAAAGTAGTGTATATACAGGGGAAAAAACAATATAATAATAATAATAATAATAATAATAATAATAATAATAATAATAATAACAACAACAACAGGAATAACAATAACAACACAAACCCAGATAAGATGTCAGTCATAAATATTATAACAAAATACTTTTTTTTTTATTTACATGAATGTATGTCAATCTATTTTACATTTTTACAAAATAAACAACTATATATTTTTTTTCAACAGTCATGAGATTGTATAGTGTTCTTTCCAACCAGAATATAAAATTTCACATAAAGACGAGTACGCAGTCTGAACCTTTTGTATTTTTTAAAAAAAAATTTTTATCGGTGAATTAGCTAGCTAGCTTGCCAGCAACCAACTCGGACACGTGACGAGCAAACGTCATTACTGTCAGCGAACTTACTGTGAAATGGTAGTTTGTATAAAGTAGATGTGTTTTTTTGTTTGTTTGTTTGTTTTTCAATTTATTTAATTTGACTATAGCACTAGGTGGGGTTAGCCTGTGTACTGTAATTCTAGTTTATGAGCTAGCAGTAGCATGATTTAGCCTGTTTAATAAAGTAAAGTTTGTCTTTTATGTCACATCCAGGTAATGTGAGAAATTTCAGAAGGATGGGGAAATCCTCGGTGATTCTTACTTCACTGACTGCAGTGTTCACATATTATGACTTATGATAAAAATGGCAGCTGTGGTGTTTGCCTAACATTAGCTAGTATTAGCATGCGGCTGTGTTCCTGTTAAAAGTTAGCACATCTATTCCTAATGCATGCGGTACAATTTGAAGTTTATATTTTTTATCCTTTTTTCCCCCTCACACAGCATGTTCATGTAGTCCGTTGACTCGCTTCCAGGTTTGGACAGAAAAATCAGGGCTGCTGAAATCCTGGCTAGTTTGTGTGTTTATTTAATGCTCTTTCATGTTACTAGCGAAGGCATTTACCCAAACGTTTATCCTGTTGGAACCAAACAAATTGATTTGGTCATCATTACGGCACAGAGAAGCATCATGTGTGTGAGGAAATATGAAACATGGCCTAATTCCCCTTCAGTTTAATTCATCATCAGCTTTTATTGATCCAGGACATCCCAGCTGAAGCCTGAGCCTCATGTACAGAGGGAAAGAACGAAACACAATGAAATGAAATGCCAGGTTGGTCTCATAGCTGCGTTCATATATTTTTTAATATAGTTTATTTTTTCTGTTGGTGTAAACAAAAAATTTTACAAACAGTACCGTAAATATTCATCCTCGACTCGTGTTTTCCTGCTTAAAAATGAGCTAATCACAAATTGTACTCTTTTTCCGATGCTAATCCTGTGATTTTTCCTTACCTTCCTTCGTCACCTCACGTCACCAACCGTCGCTAGTTCATCTGAGATTAGCGCTGGTTGCTACGGTTTTCCTCACAGCGCCTAGCATGTTCACTGGCCTGTTTCACGTGCGTTTGTTTATCGACACTCAAAAATCGTTATACATTCAAAGCGGTTAATATTCTCAAGTTCGATAAATACTTTTAACGTACATAACCGGCTACTCCGAACCAACGCGTGCACTGACGTTCTGCGATTTATGCTAATTACTTGAACTTTACATATATGAACCATGTTAAATCATAGTGTGTGTTGGTCTTTGCACATATCGTTTCTCGTTCGCATGAGGATAAACCGCACCTGACTTTATAGCGTCACTCAGCCCCGCCCACTTCACTTCGCTTCGCTTCACGTCTACCGATTCTCGCTCTGCTTCGTGTTGCTGTAAAATCGCAACTTTTATCAAACGTGAACAGTTTCCAGCCATTTTGTCATATCACTGTCTTGTTTGCTAACTTACGGATTTTTATATTCGTTTGCAATAACGTTGAGCACAAACCTGATATTGCCATAACAGTCATCGTAACCGTATGAAAAAAAGAAATAGAACAAAACATGACAGAAAAAAAAAACCACACAAACCCATAATTTATAAAACTTCAGGTCTTACAAAAGCGCTTTTTTTTTTCCTTCCGGGTCATGATGAAGATTGTCTCTTCAGTCCGCCAGTTACCTCATGACACCTCAGGGGGCGTGGCTTTTCCTGTGACCTGTAGCTAGCCCCTCCCACAGCCACAACATTCTTTGTGTGCAGTGTCTGGGGGGGCGGAGCTTCACAACTACGTCCGTTTTCGTGGCACAGAGGGATTTCGGCTTTGGTGTTTCTCTAGGCTTGGCGGTGAATTTCACGCGCTCTGCCTTCCCAGCATCCTTTCCTCTCGGGCCACGGAGCCAACCGCTCCATGCGCTATCCCAGCAGCCTTTCTGTCCCTCCCACAGAGGGGTGGGGCTACCGTGGAAGTATGGTTCTGTAATCTGATAGGCTGCTTGCTGAAGACTGTGAACGAAGGTGCTGCTGCTGCTGCTGTTGTTGTTGTGGTTGTTGTTGCTGTATGTATCCCACAGTGCTTTGCGGCTGGACGTTAGTCGTGTGGAAAAAGGCCTGAGTGGGGCCGCTCTGAATGAGACCCTGCGGCTGCATCTTAGACAGAAACAGAAAGATTAGACAAATAGACTCCTGTCGTCTCCTATCATCTCATTTCATTCAATCATGAAGTGAATCATTTTCATGTGAATCACTTAGGGATGAATCGTCCTGTTTGCGTTGTTCTAGTATATGAATCGTTCTAACATGAACACATCGAGGTGAATCGTTCAGGAATGAATCGTTCCGAGGTCGACCGACTTGATTAATTGTTCTCAGGGAAATCACTCTAGCATGAACTTACCGAGGTGAATTGCGAGCAAACTAATCATTCCGAGCGCGACAGTTCTCACATGAATCGTTTTCTGTGCCTATTTGTTCTCACAATGAATCATTTACAAGTGAATCATTCCTCAGGTGTATCGTTCCGAGGGGAATCGTTCTCCGATGACTCGTTTACCTGAAAGAACTGCTGATGCTGTTGGACGTGCAGGCCCTGCTGATTGTTCTGGGGGTTGGGTGTGTAGGTGGGCGGGGCCCGAGGAGTGATGAAACTGTTGTGGGTGATCATGATTGGTGACGTGAACACAGGGGAGGGGACTAGAACAGCATTACAGCTGACCTGCTGCACTGGGAAAGAGGGGGCCATCATCTGCTGGTCCAAATATCTGCACATTACACACACACACACACACACACACACACACACACACACACACACACACACACAAAATGATCATTCAAATGTAATATCATATTTCAAAGCAATACACATGAACATGTAGTGCTGCATCAACACACACACACACACACACACACACACACACACACACACACACAGACACACACTCACTTGGTTTGATGGACGGTGGTGCTGAAGTGTGATGTAGGTGTTCCACTGCTGTCTGGAACCAGATTCTGCACCGGCTGGTTTAACAGCATCCTGTCAATCACACACACCTTTCAGCCCTAGACACACATTTCACTAGTGTGTGTGTGTGTGTGTGTGTGTGTGTGTGTGTGTGTGTGTGTGTTAAATCACATTTATACAACATCATATTTTTCAGAAGTATAAAATCTGATATTCTGTAAGTTTGTGTCACTGTGTGAGTGTGTGTGTCTGTGTGTGTGTCTGTGTGTGTGTGTGTGTGTGTGTACCGTAGCTGTCCGCCAGGCCCGTTGTCTGCATCTGTTTGCTGGTGTGTGTGTTGCGCATGGTGTGTGTGGTGTGTGTGTGTGTCCAGTGTGTTGCGGTATCCCTGGTTCGGCGAGAACATCATGGGGTTGCTGTAGAGCGGCATCGTCAGGCTGGTGTGTGTTTGGACCGGGACACACACGCTCTGCATCTGCACCAGCCTCTGCTACACACACACACACATACACACACAGATGTAAATACACTAACATGCTGATCAGGATTGTGTACATTTTATACATTCTGTACCATGATTTGTTAGTGTATGTATGGTGAGGGTGGTGGGTGGTGTATGTGTGTGTGTGTGTGTGGGTGTGTGTGTGTGTGTGTTTGTTTACCTGGGTGGTGGAGCTGCTGGGCTGCTCTCGGTGCAGTGTGTGAGACGAGGCTGCGTGTGGTGTGCAGTGTGGGGGTTTGGGGTGTTGTGTGGTGTTGTGGTGCAGGACCCCTGACTGGCTGTTTGGAGCTGAAGCCTGCTGAGGAAAATCCACATGAACAGGCTGCTGCAGCAACATCTGTCTCACACACACACACACACACACACACACACAAACAATATTACACATATATAAAAGAAGATGATCTTTTACATTGTGTGTGTGTGTGTGTGTGTGTGTGTGTGTGTGTGTGTGTGCCTGCAGGTTAGTGAGCTGTAGTTTCTCTTTGATGTGATGGAGTTCCTGTGTGTGTGTGTGTGTGTGTGTGTGTGTGTGTGTGTGTACCTGCAGGTTAGTGAGCTGTAGTTTCTCTTTGATGTGATGGAGTTCCTGTTGCTGGGTTTTGATGTCATGCTGCAGGATGAGTCTCCTCTTCTCCAGGTGCTCCGTCAGCTGGTGCATCACTCCTAACTGAGGCTGAGGAAGACCTGCACACACAGTCTGGTGCTGCGCACACACACACACACACACACACACACACACACACACAGCTTAGCACACTGACAATAACTAGACAGAGCGAGAGACAGAGAGCAAAACAGAGAGAGAGAGAGAGAGAGAGAGAGAGAGAGAGAGAGAGAGAGAGAGGCACTAACCATGACTGAGGCTTGGCTGCAGGAGGGGGAGGGGGGGAGGGGCTCCAATGAGGCCTGTCTCTGAATCAGGGTCTAAAATACAAAGAAATTTGATTCATTAATGAAAGGAAGTTACAGTGTAATACACAACTGTGTGTGTGTGTGTGTGTGTGTGTGTGTGTGTGTGTGTGTGTACCTTTGAGGCTCCGTGGCTCAGCCTGTTCTCGGCTGCTACAGACGCTGACTGCCGTGACGACGTGCAGCTTTCTTTGTACCGGACCGAAGAGTTCGCTGTGAGGCCACACACACACACACACACACACACACACACACATACCAGTTACGGTAATTTTTCCATTTGTTAGTACTGATTTGTTAGTGCTTTAGTGTGTGTGTGTGTGTGTGTGTGAGAGAGAGAGAGACACACTCACACGCTGAGTCAGACGGTGCAGTGTGTGTGGATTGGCGTGAGCTGTGTGAAGAAGCTGATCGAGCGCTGCCGATTCTGTCTCGCGGTGCGTCCATAGGAGCACACACATCCAGACACACCTCCTGCCCCTACACACACACACACACACACACACACACAATTAATACTACGTATCACTTAAATATAGCACACAACTGACAATATTTGTGTGTGTGAGCGGCTGTGTGCACCTTTACTGAGGTGGTGCACATATCAGCGCTCTCCTCCAGCCCGTACTCTCTCCTCCTCTCAGCCCGGACTTCAGCATAACTACACAAACAGAGAGAGAGAGAGAATAATCAGTCATATTTCGGGGTCCAGGCACCAGAGTCAACTCAGACCTAATGTTTTCTATCAGTGGAAAGTTCAGGAATAGGAAGCTCTATGACTCCAAAAATATTTGAAAATTTTAAATAACGTTCATGAAATAAATCAGTGGAATTTTTTTTGCAGTTACAAAAAGTTTAGGGAGCTCTGGTTTGTGTCATGTGTCATTTATCGGCATATGCAAGTGCAGTGACACACGGTGACCACTAGATGGAGGTATATATATATATATATATATATATATATATATATATAACTTACAATACGAGTAATTCTATCAATTTGCACATGCAGTCGTGTGTGTGTGTGTGTGTGTGTGTGTGTGTGTGTTTACCTGACCACAGTGTGTGTACAGACGATGAACTCGGGTTTGGAGTTCCACTGGTGGTAGGTGATGTAGTAGTGTGTCTGCAGCCAAATCCACTGCTGCCCTTTAGTCAGGAAGCGATAATAACATGACTTCCCCTTCCCACACTGCATCACTGTCTCACACACACACACACACACACACACACACACACACACACACACACGGTGACCTATTTCTGCCTGAAATGCCTGACTGTAAGTTTTACTTACCCTATCAATTATTTAATAATTACAGGAGTTAGCGTTTGTCGCTAGCAAAACGTGGCTAGTTTTTAGTGTGGCGACTTGAGGCGGTCCTCTTCATTGTCATTCTATTTAAACGTAGTTTTATTTAACACGTTGTTTTTAAAAAAACTAATGGCAACTAATACTAAGCTAGCTAGATGTTTCACTATTTATACTGTAGCTAGTTAAACATGCAACCCTAGCTGTCATATTTAGAGAGCAGATCGAAGATGTGATAGGGGAAAGGATAAAAAAAAAAGAAAAGAAAGAAAGAAAGAAAGAAGGAGAGAGCAAATGAACAGAAAGAAGAGAGTGAGAGATCAGAGAGAGAGAGAGAGGGACGCTCACGCTGCTTGTGGCACTGAGCGATGAGCTCCAGATCGTCCACGTGATAATAATCGTATCCCGATGTCCCCAACACCTCGAACGGCAGGTAGCCGATGATGGGGGAGGCTCTAAACAAGCACACACACACACACACACACACGCAACAAAGTAATCATCCAATCAAATAAACTCGATCATATGACATCATTGCAACAGGTTATGAAATTTTATCAATTGTTAGCATGCTAGCAAAAATGTTTTTATTACACAATGAATTATCTAATCATTCGGATATCAGCATAACGTACTGGGGACATTAACATTAGCTAAGCTAACTTGTTAGCTGGCATAATACTGCGTTCTCTTTTCATTTTGTCGAGTCAAAGAAATTAAAAGAATGCCCAGAGGTGCCCCTTTTGACGCTTTTGACTTTGGTGTGTCGATGTTGTACGTCCAAAGAAATTACTGCATGATCAACACGAAACTGTGGGGGGGGGGGTTGGGCGGGGTGTATGGCGCAGTGTGATGTCATGTAGCACAAGTTTTTGAGTAATAACACTCATCGATTTATCTCGAATTTAAAAAACTACGTTCGAAAGGTAACGTCACGGCTTTCAATTCGAGAGGCTCATGACAACAATCACGACGATGGCGCAAAGTTTCAAAGAGTTATGGACCTAAAAGAGTTCATCCGCGTGTTTGACATCTCCACGCTGCTACCTCACCACAAACGTGTCCCGGAAATAGCTTGAATAAAATCGGTAGAGTGCAAGTCAAGTATGAACCAGATCTAGAAGTGATTCACGTCAGGAGTCGTTTGAATGAATCGGGAGTCATTTGACTCACCTGTGGTCTAAAAAGAGGAACTTCCACTCTAGGCTGTGTCTCGATGTGAATTCGTCGCATGGGTCTTCCACGCTGCACAAGTCCTGTCCCAAACACACACACACACACACACACACACACACACACACACACACACACATATATTACACATAAGATAACATTTATATAAAAAATATATATACATATTGTACAATACTGTGTGTGTGTTTACCTTTAGGAACTGTGGAGTGACCAGTCTGACTGTAGCCACTAAACACATCTGCTCCTCCAGTGAGGTCTGCAGTGGACGGGGAAACATCAGCTCGTAGCCGTTACATGATGACGCAGGCACTGCAACACACACACACACACACACACACACACACACACACACACACACACACACACACACACACACACACACACCAATAATTAGAGAGTACCAAGGGTCATGTCACGAAATGTCCTGGAGACTGATTTGTCGCAGGTTCTGGGTCACACACTGCTGCAGGTCTTTAGTCATTAGTGTGAATGCAGGTCGGAGAGAGAGAGAGAGAGAGAGAGAGAGAGAGAATACATACCACTGTCCTGGAACTTGAAGTCTCCGACGAATTTGACATACTCGTACATGGGCACATCTTTCGGATCGATGTTCCCTCGGACTAAGTGGCAGCAGAACTCGACATGGGTCTCATCTGAGAGAGAGAGAGAGAGAGAGAGAGAGAGAGAGAGAGAGAGAGAGAGAGAGAGATTATAATGAAAATATGAATTTACAATGTAATGTAATGAATTAACATACAGTCACCTCCGTGTGTGTGTGTGTGTGTATGTGTGTATGTGTGTGTGTATGTGTGTGTATGTGTGTGTGTGTCTTCATATATGTGCGTGTGCGTGTGTGTGTGTGTGTGTGTCTTCATATCTGTGCGTGTGCGCGTGTGTGTGTGTGTGTGTGTGTGTGTGTGTGTGTGTGTGTGTGTGCACCAGCCAAGGACTTTGATGAGTAATTCATAGAGAAATCCTTCATAACAGAATAAAATAGACATCAAACAGACCATTGGTCAGATGAACAATCCTGCTGGCTTTGCCATGGCAACGGAGATGGAACAGAGCAGAACGTTTTATTAGAATAGAAGGTAAACGTTAAAACGAGTTACTCTAGGGATGAATTTTTTTTTTTTTTTATTTCAGAACAGACATTCTGCCAAAGTTATAAGATCTAGTGTTATTGGGACAAGGAGGCTGCGTAGGAAATGTTCTCCCTTGGGATATATATATATGTGTGTGTGTGTGTGTGTGTGTGTGTGTGTGTGTGTGTGTGTGTGTGTGTGTGTGTGTGTGTGTGTGTGTACACTCACTGCCCTCCAGGTAGTCCGTGCTGATGTGGTCGCTCATGAGCAGGTGTGCTGAGAGCAGCTTGTAGACCTCGGCATGTTCACGCTCGGGCAGGAAGTTCAGGATGTTTTGGTCCACCATGTCTGACTGAAAAACACCGACATCATCACCAACTGTACTGTATTTCAATAATGAGTGGGTCATGTGGCTGAAATCGGCTTATTGAGACAACAGAAGGGCGACGGAGACCGCAAACTGAACATCTGTATCAAGTTTTTTTTTGCATAAATCGAGATTTCCGATTTAAATTTAACGTTCCGAAGCCCGTCGTTTCCCGACTGTATGTAATAAATAAGTACAGTCGCACAGCTTGAATCGTATTACAGAACGATTTCTCTGCTAAAAGTTGGAAGCCTTTAAAGCAGTCAATTCAACGCCCTCAGAAAATATGGCGTGCGTGGGTTACGCTACCTAAATATAGCCAGCCAAGATATCGCTCTCTTAGTCATCACTCATCCTGGAACATGAGTCATTAAGCACAATCTGCAGAATTATCATCCGTGGTACGATTTATTAAAAAAAAAAAAAAAAAAAAGCCCTCGTCTGATGAATGGTACCTTGTGATCCTTTATCCTTTATGGGACAAAACAAGGCCTGAAAATAATGACACTCGTTGTCCCAGAATCAGGCTTCTGCTAATAATATTATAATTATAGGACATAGTGGGCTGATTATCAAAATACTGTTAAATCGTAGTCAGCTCCATTCAAGTAGAGTATTCTGGGCTGCATATTATCCAAGATTACGTGAACGGTCTGTCTGGAGATCAGTAAACGTGTCTCTGACCTCTTTGAATCCATATATAAACTGAAATAACTGACTTTTTAGCGTTTCTGAGGAGGATTCAGGCTTCAAAATATTCTGTAAAGTTAGTTTATATTAGCCAACTAGTAAATATCAGCAGGGAAGATTGTAACTATTTATGAATAAGACATAAAAATCCTCTAAGAAATCCTGTCAGATTAGCTCATAGCAGCTAGTTAGCTAACAGTGCAGTAAACATTATGAAAATGTACTAAAGGCTATCAGAAATCCTGTCAGATTAGCTCATAGCAGCTAGTTAGCTAACAGTGCAGTAAACATGAAAATGTACTAAATGTACTAAATGCTATCAGAAATCCTGTCAGATTAGCTCATAGCAGCTAGTTAGCTAACAGTGCAGTAAACATTATGAAAATGTACTAAATGCTATCAGAAATCCTGTCAGGTTAGCTGAAGTTAGCTAGCTGACTAGCGTTAGCAGTGATTATTATGAACATTTACAAGTAAGATTTAAAAGTCACCTCAGAAATCCTGTCAGGTTAGCTCACATTAGCTAGCTGACAGTTAATATGTGAAAATACACGCATCCCCCAAGAGACACTATTAAAAAAAATAAAAGTCTCATTCTGGACATGATTTTAAAATAGTTGCCTTTTTTTTTTGGATTAATTCAAAAGCAAAATCACATGTACTGTATCTAGCATAGTAAGATGTGATAAAAGCTTGGGTAATCATCGTTGTGTTGATGCTGAAAGCCTCCACTTCACTTACTGGTAAATGCCCAATGAGAGAGGAGACGCTGTCAGATACGTAGATGATGTTCCCGTCCGGCCTAAGTGCAATCAGGAAACCATCCAGTGCCTGTTCATGAAATAAAAAGAACTCAATTGATGTAAAAATGATATAAAACACACCCTACGTTATAAATGTGTCATTTTGTTCAGATTGCTACGATAAAGGTATCGATGTAAATCGTATGCTAGATAACTACGTTAGTCACGTAAATGATCCGTTTGATTTCTTGTCGGTATAGAAGAGCTACCTTTATAGATTATTTAAAACGATAGCAGTGCTGTATCAGTCTTACTATTGGTAGCTCTATAATGAAATGTTGGTAGAAGATGCAAAATTAGCCTTAAGTATTAGCATAACAAAAGGAGATTTCCAGTGTTGTGATAGCTTATGACCAAAAAGAGTCCAAATCCCATAATTTTGAGAACGCCACCGTCGGACCTTTAAGCCAACTGCTCAGCTCTCGGATTGAGTGGACGAGTAAGTCGCTTTGTATAAAGGCGTCTGCCAAATGATTAAACGTAAATCCACTGTGGAATGAATCTGATTGGCGTTTACCATGCATATTGAAAGAAAGGCTTTGCTAAAGTGCACGGTCTTGCTGAATTGCCCTCTTTAAACTCACTTCTTTAGGCTAGGCATTTTTTGACTCTCTTTTCCTGCACTCTTTTATTGCATTTAAAGTTTAAGCACTCACACATACTTCCTGCATTGTCTCCTACAGTGCTGACTCACAGACTAGCATTATTTCCTCTGCACAAAAGGAAGACACTTCCTTCTCTGTGATACAATCTCTGAAAATGGTCTCGAGCACAAGTTGATATGTTCCTGTATTACAGGAAGTGGAAATGATCGTTGTCCACAGTACTGGACAGTATTGGACAGTCAGATATGGTCATTGGTGTGTAATATTCTCCATGAATATACTTATTGAAACACTGTTATAGTATGCGATTTTTATGGGTTGTGACTTTTAAAGCACAAAACGTCTGATGAAACATTGCAGCCGTAAGATGCGCTCTACCTCCAGCATTAACTGGGTAAATTCCTCGTTGCTGAGAAAGGAAGGCTTCCAGTCCTGCTGGATCTCACAGGTCTCCGTCTGTGCCGTGATCTCTGGAAAACATCAAAAGGCCATGTAAATACATGACTTTTGCCTGGAATTTTTGGAATTCTGGAAGCTCGTGGGAAAAGGGATTTGTTTAGAGCTAGGAGTGCCCAGCAAGACAGAGCCGATGGTACCAGTTAAAGAGCTTTAAAGAGTTCATATTTCGGTTACACCGGAAAAAACTTTGGAATGCAAGCTTCAGAATTCTGTAGATGGGTAGATTGGTAGTCCTCGAAAGGTTCTGCTAATTCTTGGATTCACTGAGGGCCTTATCATAGCTCAGTTGTTTAGGACCTTGACCCTTGGCCAGACAATCTCAAGTTCAAGTCCCAAGACAGACAGGATTTGATTGGAGTGAACTACGATGAGGCCCTCAGTAAATCCATGAATTTGCAGAACCTTTCGAGTACTAGCAAGCTACCCATCTATAGAACTCTGACACTTGCGTTCCAAAGTTTTTTGGTGTGACCGAAATATCAATAGACGAAAATCAGTGGATTCATTGAGGGCCACATCGTTTAGGACCTAGTAATTTAGGACCTCCACCCGTGACCAGACGATCCCAAGTTCAAGTCCCAAGACAGACAGGAGCCAACTGGAGTGAACCCATAGCTGAACGAGTGAACCAGTGCCACTGCTTGTTCTACGATGAATACACCCTCTAGCACCATCCTTAACTCCTAAACACTCCAAGGGTGCACAAGAGGCTGACCCTGGGTTCATACCCTCTACCGATTTTTTCTGTATAGAAAGGGTATACATTGTGGTATGCGAAAGAAAATCTCCTATGTAGCAATTGAAAAGCTAATAAAAATTTTCTTCTTGTACAAAGATCATTATCTGAGGGGAAAATGGTAGAAAAAGACCATAACAAAAACATTCAAATGGCCCCTGCCCCTCTTCTCCTCTGACCTTTTTGCTTTTGCAAGAAGTTGATGGTCCTCTGCAGGATGGTGGACTTGTCCATTTTGCGTGGGTGACCTTGGCCCTGCAGCATGGTGCACAGCTCCTTAATGAGCACATTGAACTGGTCTCGCCTTTTCTTCTCGGATTTATTCCGGGACGCCCTGCACACACACACAAAAAAAAATGGCCGTGTCGATGTTTTTCGGCAGCCGTCTTGAAATACTTACAAGAGGTCATAAAATGGCACCATCCCAAATGGAGACTGAAATTGGACAGACACAACCTCAAAGGGACACACGGTAAACGACAATGACCTTAAAGTCCCCAGGATATAAACCATGTGAGATGTCAGGCTTCGAGGAGACAAGGGGGAAAAAATATGAGTGTGTGTTAGTGGTGAACAGAGCAGTTATTATTACTGAAGAACCGTGTGTCTTGACCCATTTTTTTTCACAGACATAGGTCTACATCACACCTTTGTAACACACTCTTCACCCTTCCTGTCATTCTCTGTCTCTCGAAAAAGGTTTTTTTTCGCACTCATTTATGGCGCTGTCCTTTTGTATAGAAAGAAACGCCAAGAAAGGTGAGAAAAGTTTGAGTAACTGTGAGATCTTTTGACATAATGAGTTTAGCACAAGGAGAACAAAGCCCAGGGGGGTTACTGCTTATTAGTGCCCACCAGGCATAACGGTTTATGTTAGCATAAACGATTAGTATTACCTTTTAGCCCTGTCTTTCTCATCTTCGTCCATAAAATCATCCACACAGCTGCTGGTTCTGGAGAAAGGAAAGATCGTTATTTAATATTGTGTCATTATGTTGTATGGTTTTGGCAATGTTCTCAAGAGAGCAACATTAGCATCTTTTGTGTAATACCATTATCATATCTGCATTAGCATTGCTTTATCAGATTGGCTGCATTAGCATGGCTATATTGCGGAGTTTACTTACTCCCATTCCCTCCTGCTGGACGGACAAAGGACGCCAAATTCGGAAAGCTTGTCCATGCTCACTCCCTCTCCTGTCCAGGCCGTCTATGGAGGCTGTGGTTTCCCATTTGCGTCTTCACGGCACTCAGACTCCCACTAAAAGCTGGCACACTTCGCACACTAGCACTTTTGGAGCTAGCGAGTCTCCTCCTTCACCAAACCAGTGACGGCTAGTAGGTAGCTTCGGTTGCTTTTCTTGTCCTCACCACCTGGCTGAGGTTTCCATGCTAATGGTTAGCTGATCAGCTGGAAATGGTCAGCTTATGTATGTGACGTTGGGATGCTAACATCTCTGGCGGCCACTTTTGTGTTTCCAGGGAGGTCAGTCGCGGAAACGGCAGGACCTGAGAGATAAAACAAGGACGCGAAACGATTGAAGTCGGAGGTAAGGTGATGAGCTTCCTATCAGCCACGTAAGACTCGAGGTAAACACAAAATACATGCAGACTCGTTTCTAGTGAACCACCCATGCACCTTTTCTTAACCATCACACCAGACAAATTAATCTAATGCCGTTCATGAGACCAAAAGCACAAAAAGCACTCGGTTTATTAGGCGCAGCAAACGGAGCTTGGCTCCAAGGCCACGGCAAAATGGCGGCTAATCGAACTGGAATTGGGTCAACGGGAGTGAAAAGAACCCATCAAGACACACTGCTGTGGGGAAGAGTGGCCACTTCAGGCTTTCACTCGCTCTTTTCTCTCGTTCAGCAGCCGAACAAATGCGACGGCTACGTCACAGCCGATCATGTCTGAAAAGAGCTCAGTGTGTGTGTGTGTGTGTGTGTGTGTGTGTGTGTGAACTAAATATGCTCTGCAACCAGGCAGAACTCATCAAAACAAATCAAAACCTTTAGATTGGGATTCTAGACCTTTAAATCAATGCGAGTTCTCAAATGTTAGGATTCTAATGGTGTGAACAGTGTTGCTAGGCAACTGGAAAATACGGACACAGAGAACAGGCTAGTTTTAAGCTGTTCCGGACACGCGTGGATTTGACTCTCTGCCCACGGATCTACTACAATTTGGAAAATGTGTAGGCGAGTTAATTTCGCATGCTGAATCAGAACCATGTTTACGCTAGACAGCGATACGACTCCTTCAATGAATTCACAGCAATTCGGTCAAAGACGCTTATAATTGAATCCCCTTTTCTGAAGATATGCCACACCGTTTACATGGTAAACCTAAGTCAGCTGAAGCTAACGATTTAATTAGCCATGACATACCTTTTGATTTATTTATTTTTTTTATTTTATGGACGAGGTAAAGGCTTAGTGACAGCGTAAAATGTGACAAAGCTGTGGTAAATATCAACATTTCTCTCAGATCTGTTGTTAGATTTGTAATAAAAGACTCGCTGTAATCACACCGACATTAAACTCAGCATTGAACTTCTATACTGAGAGAAAAGGGGAAGGAAAAAAAAAAAAAAAAAGTTCACGTCCTGAGAAGTAGGCAGCATTTGTTCTCCAGGGATGAATTCTGACTAACGACTGGTCACCTACAAAAGCGTCGTCTGACGACAAAGCAGAAATGCGACGCTTTAACAAGCTTGGGGAAATGTTACATCCGCGAGGCACGGAGTGACCTAGAAACCATCCCTCGGGCAGGACCAGCCCTTTAGATAATGAAAAGAGAGCAGGAAGGAAAGGAAGGGGAGAAAAAAAAAACAACTACAACAACAACAGAGACTCGTATAAATCAAATGAATTAAAAGAAAACACAATGAATTATCGTACACAAGGTCTGTGTGTGTGTGTGTGTGAGAGAGCGTGCGCGGTCATGCTGTAACCCATGAAAGTGGAGGAAGTCTTGCTGCGATGAATTTCCTCATTAAACAAACATCATGGCTGATAGAAAAGGACACTGACAAGACTAACACACACACACACACACACACACACACACACCCTATGAGTCAGCTTACATCCTTTTCCCAAAGAGAACATTAAAGGAAGGATTTTGCAGCATGCAACATTAAACAGACATTAAACACACACACAAACACACATACAGTAGTTAACTGTAGTTGACTAGTACATGCTGTCCAATAATACTATAACTGTATCACAGACAGTAAATATATTTATAAAACTAGATGATTTGTGGCTTCTGTTAGCAAATCAGGACGTGTGCATCTTTTTCTGAGGCGATCTCAACGCATGATCAGTGACCCACCGTGCGAGATGTACCTAAATCAGCTTTAAGAAGCCGAAGATTCAACGCGATACAATTTAGAGTTGTTTCACTGCGTCTTTTAAAGGAACTGAGAGATACAAATACAGAGGCCACACCTTATCTCATGGGACTGACAAGCTAGCTACTGAACTAGCGTGGATGATACACACTGGATAAACACTGGCCAGAACCAGATGGAAGCACAGAAATCTTGTTTCGAGCGTTTCTCCAAATGAGAAACAGCTTCAATCATAACCTTTCCGTCCACAGACAGTTCAAGCAGATCTTTTCATAACCCTTATTGTGGGGAAAAAAAGAAAAAAAAATCTCCCTCTACCATCTCTGACTCCTGATTGGCTGACACCTCAGATTTGTTGCTCTGTGGTCAGCTGAACTCGGTGGTTTGTGGGTTGGAGACGTCAATAAGCGAGTCTCCATCTCTGTGCTATTATGACAGTCAAGAGACTGTTTTTCCCAGTAACTAATACTGTGTGTGTGTGTGTGTGTGTGTGTGTGTGTGTGTGTGTGTGTGTTTTGAATGTTTGCATGACGTTCTGTTGAACAGAGGCCCAGTTGGGTGTCACAAAACACTTAAGTTTTATAGCTGATATATTCACAGCCATATATGGTTATATGATACTATATGGTCCTAAAGTCATCCGCTGAATATAAACACACACACACACACACACACACACACACACACACACACACACATTTACCATGTTTCAGTTATGAGGAAACTTTACTATGCAGTTTCGTAGTATTAGAAGATCATTAGCAGAAGTGTAAGATAGAAGGTGTGTTTGACCCATATTTCAGCCACTCCCATTCACACACACACACACACACACACACACACACACACACACATTGTTCCTTGTTAACCCTTTAAGTGCTAACCCACAACAAAGTTACAACAAAGTTACATCGGTGGAGGAACAAAGCATCTCCGGAAAAACACAAGCCAAGGCTTCTGTCCAATCCCAATAAACTAAGGTCCTAATAACAATCACAACAGATTAGGGCTCCATCCCAATAATTTAGGGCAGTGTTCCAATAAGGTAAGCCTCTATCCCAATGAACTATGTCCCAAAAACAGTAATTTAGGGCCCAATTTGAGTACATTAGGGTCTCATCCCCAAAATAAATGGCCTCATCCTATTTTGTCCCAAACAAAAAAGCACCACAAAAATAAGATCCTCTCATTCCAAAAAGTCTCATCCCATTGGAACCCAATTCAATAACATAATTGAGACCCCATCTCCCAAAAAATTGTGGCCCAATTGTGGCCACAATGACAGTCCTAACACACTAAGTTAGAAGTCTGTTCTAATAAGATAGGGCCCCATTCGCAATAATTTAGGGCCCTACCCAATAAAATACATTCCGAGCCCAATATGTTATTGCTCCAACCCAATAAGTTAGGGCCTTGTCCCAATAAGCTAAAGTCTCATCCAAATATATAAGCTTTGCATTGTAATGCATTAGTTCCCCATCCCAATAGACATTAATAAAAAAAAAATTTATACAATAAATTGTGTCAATCCCAATCCCAAATAATCCCAAAAAGATGGCCCCTCTTTCAATACATTAGGATGTCTGACTGAAATTCCTAAAGAACAGTGAGGTTCCAGTAAACTTCATCCCGTTGCTAGAAGCGTATTTTCAAAATAATATCCATGGTGCTGGAGTACAATAAATATGGCCAGCAGTTGATCAAGTTCAGCTTTTGAAGTTAAGTTTTGGTTTAGTTTAACTCTGCTGTCTGAGTTTAATCAAGAGCCGTGAGAGTGACCCGACGGGCAAAAATGGGCAGGAAGGGTCTCTGTGATTAGTTCGATTTAGAACCATGTACAGATTCTAGAAAAATATAATATTTCTCTCTCACACACAGACAGTGGTTAAAAGGGGAACGTGTGAGTTGCAGTGCAGCTATA
The DNA here is from genome assembly GCA_023630585.1 of Cranoglanis bouderius. Lineage (NCBI taxonomy): Eukaryota > Metazoa > Chordata > Actinopteri > Siluriformes > Cranoglanididae > Cranoglanis > Cranoglanis bouderius. The sequence goes on from CM042548.1 coordinate 2,273,083, forward strand.
TGGTCCTAAATACACACACATATCATCTATCGTGACCATCGGATTCCTGTCCTGGTTGAGGTTAGCCACTGAGCTGATACTAGATCTGCATTCCCAACTTTGCAAGCATTACTCTGGGAAAGTTTATGATTTTAAAGATGTTGGGAAAAAAAAAAAAAAACAAGTTATGGAACTCAGAAATGCATTGCACAATTGCACCTGTATCAAACTCAGTGTAGTTTAAAGGAAATCATTTCAGCTGCATTGTTCTTGCTGCCAAGTGTCAGTGTCAACAGGGTTCTAGTTAAAAGTAAAAGTGTTCCGCTCCACCCACAAGGCTGTAAGAGGTCTAATTATGGTAACTAATACCTCCACAGATAAAAGAATTCACATGTACATGACTTGTTAAACAAGCCCTTTCAGCCATTCAGACTGTTTAGCTTAATGCAGTTTATTAGGTCAGGCCTTGTCCTTGTTCTCTTGTTCTTGTAGCTCAATTTCTGACTTTGCTTTTGCTCCTGGCCAAATCTCTGTTCCTGCTCCTTTGGACCCAGCCTCTTAATGGCTTCAGAACCAATCAAACTTTGTAAAGGTCCCACAGAACCTGCCTGCCTCCGGATGACCCTGTGGACCCGGCCCAACTTATAATGACCCTGTGGACCCGGCCCACCTTATGATGACCCTGTGGACTCATCCTGCCTTATGATGACCCTGTGGACCCATCCTGCCTTATGATGACCGTGTGGACCCATCCTGCCTTATGATGACCCTGTGGACCCAGCATACCTCCCTTATGATGGCCCTGTGGACCCAGGCTACCTTATGCTGACCCTGTAGACTCAGCCTGCCTCCTGAGGACCCTGTGGACCCATCCTGCCTTATGATGACCCTGTGGACCCAGCATACCTCCCTTATTATGACCTTGTGGATCCATCCTGCCTTATGGTGACCGTGTGGACCCAGGCTACCTTATGCTGACCCTGTAGACTCAGTCTGCCTCCTGATGACCCTGTCGACCCAGCCTGCCTCCTGATGGCCATATAGACCCAACCTGACTCCTAACAAACCCAGCCTAACCTCTCTAACCTGATAGCCTAATAGCACCAACTCCATGCACTGCAGAACCAACAAGTGTGGCCATGGCCTCTGATCAGAATTCATGATCCATGACCCCCACACAAATACACACACACAAAATCCCTGACAAGATGAATCACCTTTTTTTTCTTTTTCTTTTTTAACACTGGCTGCATTCTGAACAGATCCACTGAATTGCATGAAAAATAAGTGCTGGTGGTTGGGGGGAAATGGCTAGTATGAACAAATCTAACACTACCTCTGAATATTATAAGCAGACAGCAACTAGCTGGAAGGATCAGGAAACCCTTTGTCTACTTATTAAAACCAGCTTACTGTCACATGGGGTGATGCCTGTTGCACACACACACACACACACACACACACACACACACACACACACACACACACACACACACACAAGTTTAAGGATTAGTGGCACAGTGACAGTGGGAATTACTTTCCGACTCACCCATCACACACACACACACACACACACACACACACACACACACACACACACACACACACACACAGGCTCATGCTAAGCAGACAGCAGTGATCTTTTACCAAGAAACAGGAGATTATAGGACAACAAAAGCCAGACCCAGAGACCCAGAGAGATCAAGAAAGACTATCACCTGATACACTGAATGAAATAGAGTCAACTAATAATCTCATTCACTGAGATAACAGATACACACTAACACTATGGCTGTCCAAATCTCACCTTACTATTTACATATTGACGTACTGTACATACACAGCATGTGCAGCACTTGCACAATGTACACCAAACCCACACACACAGATGCTTAGTCTCAGTGATTGTGTTGCCTTGACCTTAAGGTCATCCACATCAGCACTTTTACGCTGTGGGAAGAAACACAACTGTACGACAAACTATAGCCGAAGTTCAAGGGCATCATGACTGGGGTATGATGGGGTCTTCACACATCCTGCACACACATGCACTGGGTCGGATAACATGTTATGATTGGTTACGGCAGAATTGGGGGCGGGAACGCAGTGTCTACAAAAATTAGTGCGTGAATATAAAGAAATTTACGACATGTCCAATCAGAGATATTTCCTCTGACAATACAGACTTACTGACCTACTGACAAACACAACTACCAAAGTACTGGAAAAACAACTATTACAACACCTGAAAGAAAGCACAGAACTCAAAACACAGAAACACTGGCAACAGACACCAACAGAAAATTACTTAAACTACTGAAAGCATACACAGACTGACAACACATAGAATGACTGACACCTACACAACTAGCGAACTACTAACTGCTTGTGTAGGTGTCAGTACTGAAAAACGTACACAACTGTACACAAAACGTACTGACAATATGCAATTGGCAACACACAGGTACTGAGAAACACACAACTACTGAAAACAAATGCAGCCATACACATTTACAAAAAAAAAAAAAAACAAGTACTGAAACACAGCTAATAAAGACACAAAATACTGACAGCACAGCACCTACTGAAAAAAAAACAACACATTTTGGCTGAAAACTGATGTTACGCAGCAATAAAGATAAACATACAGCTACTGAAAACACACGGATACTAAAAACGTTGGTGATAATTACTGAAAACACACAAGTACTGAAAACACAGGACAACTGACAACACATCTACTGAAAAATACAAAATAACCGAGAACACATGAGTACTGAAAACACACTAATAATACTAATGACAAATTGTTTACAACTACTGGAAAACACACAAGTACTGTAAACCTAAAACCCACATCTGAAATTGCACGTACTGAAAAACGCACACAATTACTGAGCGCACGCTCATACTGAAAACACACAACTGCTGATATCTCGTGTCACTCAAAACACACATCGAAAACTACAACTCCTGAAAGCACAAGGTGTACTGAAAACACGCAACTACTGAAAAACATGCAATCATTGAGAACACACAAGTACTGAAAACACATTTAGTGACAAACTTCATCACCTAAAAAAAAACACGAAAAGTACAACTACTGAAAACACACAAGTACTGAACACACATAATTGCTGAAAAACACCTACTGAAGATACACATCAACTAAAAACACGCAACTACTGAAAACACACACTGGCTGACAGCAGAGTAAGGAACAGGAAAACACCCAGACTGAGTTTATTTCTTTCTGTAACACACACATACACACACATACAGAGAGAGAGAGAGAGAGGGAGAGAGAGAGACAGCTCTGCTTTACCTTTCACCATTACAGAGGTTAATCGCATTCCGGCAGTCTAACCACACTTCATCCAACATTCTTCTGCCAACACACAGCTGATCAGAAACAGGTACGTGCACACACACACACACACACACACACACACACACACACACACACACACACACACACCCCACTGCTGCAAACACAGCCCTGCTCTGAGAGGAGGGGACGATTGCAGAAACAGTGTTCCTGCTCTCCGCACAGAGCAACGCTGCATCGGTCGCTACGGGGAAAGTAGGTCAGCATGGGGAACAACATTTAATAACACACACACACACACACACACACACACACACACACACAGACACACACAGACCTGCAAAATACACTCATATACACACATAAAACTTAAATACATGTGTACACACACGCATCTCAATTCATTACCTGCATGTAAAGTACATTCAGCACACTGGAGAAGCAGCACATGAGGTCATGAAGACTGAGAAAAGCAGAGGAATACACACACACACACACACACACACACACACACACACACACACACACACACAAAATAAGTCAGAGAGGGAGAGAGGGGTTATTCCCTGTTCAGTGTAACTGAAGATTAAGCGGGGGCCCCACTCCCTACACACACACACACACACACACACACACACACACACACACACACACACACACACTGCACCATATGTAGCCCTCACATAACCTCCACACATATCATCCCATGTCACACACTATATATTTGCACCACACACACACACACACACACACACACATACACACATACACACACACACACACTGAACTACTGACAACACACAACTACTAACAATGCACAGCTACTGAAAATACAAAACAAAAAAACATGCAACTACAGAAAAAAGCACACTACTGACAACACACGAGAACTGAAAATACACAACTACTGACATCACACATATACCGAAATTACACAACTACTGAAAATATACAACTAGTGACAGCACACACTTCTACTAAAAATGCACATCTAAAACACACGACTACTGACGGCACTCAAGTACAGAACGCAAAAACACAACTGCCGAAAATATACAACTACTGACAACACACATCTACAGAAATCACACAACTACTGAAAATGTACAACTAGTGACAACACACACTTGCTAAAATCACACACTTCTACTAAAAATGTACATCTAAAAACACTTTACTGAAAACACACAACTAATGAAAATATACAACTAGTGACAACACACACCTATTAAAACCACTAACCTACTAAAATACACATAGAAAACACAACTACTGAGAACACACACCTCCTAGAAGGACACAACTACTGACAATAGCCAACTCCTGTAAGTAGTGAGTACAAAGTAGTGAGAAGTAAGTAGTAATTGGTAAGTAGTGAGAAGTAAGTAGTAATTAGCGTAAGTAATACGTAGTGAGTAGTAAGTAGTGAGTAGTAATTAGCGAGTAGTAATTAGTGTAAGTAATAAGTAGTGAGTGGTAAGTAATAATAATAATAATAATAATAATAATAATAATAATAATAATTGTTTACATTTATATAGCGCTTTTCTAGATGCTCAAAGCGCTTTACATAGTATGGGGGGGGGGGGTGATCTCCTCAAACATCACCAGTGTGTAACATCCACCTGGATGATAGTGAGTAGTAAGTAGTAACTGGTAAGTAGTAAGTAGTGTAAGTAGTAAGTAGTGAGTAGTAAGTAGTAAGTAGTGAGTAGTAAGTAGTAAGTAGTGAGTAGTAAGTAATAAGTAGTGAGTAGTAAGTAGTAAGTAGTGAGTAGTAAGTAATAAGTAGTGAGTAGTAAGTAGTGAGTAGTGAGTAGTAAGTAATAAGTAGTGAGTAGTAAGTAGTGAGTAGTAAGTAGTAAGTAGTGAGTAGTAAGTAGTGAGTAGTGAGTAGTAAGTAGTGAGTAGTAAGTAGTGAGTAGTGAGTAGTAAGTAATAAGTAGTGAGTAGTAAGTAGTGAGTAGTAAGTAGTAAGTAGTGAGTAGTAAGTAGTAAGTAGTGAGTAATAAGTAGTAAGTAGTGAGTAATAAGTAATAAGTAGTGAGTAGTAAGTAGTAAGTAGTGAGTAGTAAGTAGTGAGTAGTGAGTAGTAAGTAGTGAGTAGTGAGTAGTGAGTAGTAAGTAGTGAGTAGTGAGTAGTAAGTAGTGAGTAGTGAGTAGTAAGTAGTAAGTAGTGAGTAGTGAGTAGTAAGTAGTGAGTAGTAAGTAATAAGTAGTGAGTAGTAAGTAATAAGTAGTGAGTAGTAAGTAGTAAGTAATAAGTAGTGAGTAGTAAGTAGTGAGTAGTAAGTAATAAGTAGTGAGTAGTGAGTAGTGAGTAGTAAGTAGTGTAAGTAATAAGTAGTGAGTAATAAGTAGTGAGTAGTAAGTAGTGTAAGTAATAAGTAGTGAGTAGTAAGTAGTGAGTAGTAAGTAGTGAATAGTAAGTAGTGAGTAGTGAGTAGTAAGTAGTGTAAGTAATAAGTAGTGAGTAGTAAGTAGTGAATAGTGAGTAGTGAGTAGTGAGTAGTAAGTAGTGTAAGTAATAAGTAGTGAGTAGTAAGTAGTGAGTAATAAGTAGTGAGTAGTAAGTAGTGAATAGTAAGTAGGGAGTAGTGAGTAGTGAGTAGTAAGTAGTGAATAGTAAGTAGTGAGTAGTGAGTAGTAAGTAGTGTAAGTAATAAGTAGTGAGTAATAAGTAGTGAGTAGTGAGTAGTAAGTAGTGTAAGTAATAAGTAGTGAGTAGTAAGTAGTGAGTAATAAGTAGTGAGTAGTAAGTAGTGAATAGTAAGTAGTGAGTAGTGAGTAGTAAGTAGTGTAAGTAATAAGTAGTGAGTAATAAGTAGTGAGCAATAAGTAGTGAGTAGTGAGTAGTCAGTAGTAGTAGCAGCCCTGTGATTATTCACAGATCGTTTAAAAGTATGCTGTAAGTGTGATGAAGTGCTAAAAGCCTAGATATGATTCATCTTTTCATTCTTAGATGGCAGGACTGTAAAGGGGAAGAAAAAGAAGCTTGTGGGTTGCCATGGCGATCGCTGCATTATGCGTCGTGATCCTGGCTCATGGACACTGAGGCAGTGAGCGGCGTTTATTCAGGTCACCAGACAAACTTTACCTCAACCTGTCCTCTTTTCTTTCCACTGTCCCTCCTTCCTTTCCTCCTTCCTTCCTGTTTCCCTTTTCACTTTTTATCTTCAGTTTCTTTTCTTCCTTTCTCTGTATCCTATTCCCATTCACCTGTTAATTACTTTCCCCCCAGTATTACTTCCAATTTCTCTTTCTTTTCCTTTCCTCACTTTGTTCTCTTCCCTTCTCCTTAATGTTCCCCTTCTTGTCTTCATTTTCTCCTTTTTTTCCTTTTCTCCCTTTCTTTCTTCACCAGTTTTTCCTTCCGTACCATCCACTTTTTATCGTTTGTATCCTTTCTCTCTCTCCTATTCCTTTTTCCCCTCTTTCTGTTTTTCTTCCTTCCTCATTCTTCCCTTCTTTCCTCCCCTTTTCTTCATTTACTCTCTTCTTTCCTCTTTATTCTTTTTTCCTTACTTTCTTTTTCCTTCACCACTACCTTGCTTACCTCTTTCCTTCCCTTGTTCCTTCATTCCTTTTTTTTTTCTTATCGTTTTCCTCTCCTTTTTCTTATTTATTTAATTAATTCTTTCTATTGTCCTTCCTTCCTCTTTCTCTTTCCTCATTCTTTCTTTCTTTCTTTCTTTCTTTTCCTTCCTTCTTCTTTCTCCTATAGTTTTTAAAGTACAGAAGAACGGATTTCCAATAAACGTGAACGACACGTGGGGTGTCGACCTGCACGAGACGTGACATCTGGAAACAGGCAGCAGATCACCGGACGTCGCCGTGGATACGGGAAGAACATCGGACCTCTCCGAACTCCGAAGATTGGACGCATGTACTCCCTTCTGCATTCACTTCCCTCACTCTTTCCTTCCTTTCCATTTTCTCTCGTTCTTTCTTCCTGCTTTTTTTCTGTCTCATGCCCTGAATCTCTGAATCTGACACTCTGTTCGCTTCAAATCAGAGCTGGCTGTGCCCACACACACACACACACACACACACACACACACACACACACACACACACACACACACACTGTACACTGCTGAATGTGGATCAGTAGAACAGCAGGGAAAGAGAGAGAGAGACTGAGGGAGAAGTGTGTTCACTAGGTTGCACACTCAGCCAGACTCAGAGCAGATTTTTGCTCACTGATTAGTGTTAAACCGCGTTGTTGCGATGAACTCAGCTGCTCTTTAAAAGCCAGTTTCTCGAACTGCAAGCACAGACGTGTAATAACGTGAACTTTTCGTGTTAATTTCCGTCCTGGTCTGAAACACACACCAGCAGGTGATCGAAACGCTGAACCCGGAATCCTTTTACGGATGATAAGAGACAGATCTTCTATACCAGAAGATAAGAAATACAATCGCATTTGCTGTCATCCGGGCTGCTTTGTGAGTCACACGCAAGTATGAATCATTTCTGAAAGGTGTGTGTTTCTGTTTGTGTGTGTGTGTGTGTGTGTGTGTGTGTGTGTGTGTGTGTGAGACACCCTACATTTGCACTACTTAGCAAAAGTGACAGGTATTTATTCATTTCCTGCAACTGAGTTACAGTTCAGGTGGAAGCACTAAGAGAGACAGATCGAGATTTTTCCCAAAGTACATTTATGTGGAGAAAAAAAACAAAACAAAACAACCTACGTATGGATTACAAAAAAATGAGAGACGTATAGCTAGCTAGCTAACGAGATCCTCACACATCCTCGATGCGTCTCCAGTGATTTTGTAACGCTCAGAGTTAAAGCTGTGACTTTTTAAAATGAAAAGAGAGAGAGAGAGAGAGAATAAAGAGAGGCTGGTGAAGGAAAGACTGTTTCTAGCTGCTATAACATAAGTGAGAACAGGAAGTCGTTCCGCAACAGTAAATGTAACTATAAACGGATAAGACATTTCCTTAACACCTTAGCTGGCGGAGACATTACGCCGATCCGTCTGATGCTGTGACGCAAAACATCCGACGCCGCCGGAAAACGATACCCACAAGCTCTAGCTGTCGAAATCCGCCAGAGTGTAGCGTCCGACTGTCCTCGGTTTCTTTCCTCGCTCTGCGTAGGGAAGCGAGATGGAATTCATTAGCTTGGTCTCGCCAGTGCGCTTACGGTTTTTGTTTACTCACACTCCTCTGACTTCTCGTCACACTTCGGTTGTTAATTAATAACTGATCACGGCTCGCCGCTTCCTTCAGATGCCCGAAAAACAAACACGGTCCAACAGAGTCCAGCTAACGTCTACAAGAAGCATGCTAATCTAAAAAATAAATAAATAAATAATAATCACTGTGTTATCACTGTATTGATGTTGAAATGACGAACTGTCACTTCCGTCTGTCTCCTCAGGCCAGAGGATACACGAGGAAGGAAGCGAGGATGGAATCTCCCACACACGAGAAAAATAAAACACTCCACTGCCATTCAGTTTATCACCTCGTTTACGAAGAACACGGTCTGCCTCTGAATTGCCTCTTGATTAGATTAGACGAGAAAGCAAAGCGGAGATCGTGTTTCACTATTCACCACACAGAGGTGAACTGCGAGGTCATGTTTTTCACAAGGTTGTTATTTTCCTACTTTCATTCTGACCCCGGTTTAGCCTCATGTGTTCAACGTGAAACGTGAATTGAGCCAGAAGATCCCATATCACCTATATGATATATCAAAGGAGTTAAAGTTCCACTTCTTTATCTATGACATCCAGAAGGAACAAAAGCATCATGAAAAAATTATGTTCCACCTTCTTATCTATAACATCACAAAGGAACTGATGTTCTACCATCTCATCTATAACATCACAAAATAACTGAGGTTCCACCATCTCATCTATAACATCACAAAGGAACTGAGGTCCCACCTTCTCATCTATAACATCACAAAGGAACTGAGGTCCCACCTTCTCATCTATAACATCACAAAGGAACTGAGGTCCCACCTTCTCATCTATAACATCACAAAGGAACTGAGGTCCCACCTCCTCATCTATAACATCACAAAGGAACTGAGGTCCCACCTCCTCATCTATAACATCACAAAGGAACTGAGGTCCCACCTCCTCATCTATAACATCACACAGGAACTGAGGTCCCATGTTCTTATTTATGACATCACACAGGAACTGATGTTCCACCATCTCATCTATGACATCACAAAGGAACTGAGGTCCCACCTCCTCATCTATAACATCACACAGGAACTGAGGGTCCCATATCACCTATATGATATATAAAAGGAGTTAAAGTTCCATTTCTTTATCTATGACATCTGGAAGGAACAAAAACATCACAAAAAACTGAGGTTCCACCTTCTCGTCTATAACATCACCTATATGTTGTAATGAAACTGACATTCTGCAATTTTATCTATGACATCACAAAGGAACCGAGGTTCCACCCCCTGTTTTATGACATCACAAGGGAACTATGAGACTCACACACTTCTTCTTCCACCTCACTTTCTCCAGTGATCTTGTCTTAGGGAAACGTTTCCGTCATCTCTTTTACATCACAAGGAAACACAGGTTCCACCATCTCTTCTGTCTCTGTGTGTGTGTGTGTGTGTGTGTGTGTGTGTGTGTGTGTGTGTGTGTGTGTGTGTGTGTGTGTGTGTGAAACAGTACTTTCTCTGTTATAAGTGTAATTATCTGATGGCACTCCAGCTCGGTTAAATTAATTACCTAATCATCTCACATTAGATCTGGTGAATGCCCTTGTAAGTAAGTGTGTGTGTGTGTGTGTGAGTGTGTGTGTGTGAGAGAGAGAGAGAGAGAGAGAGAGAGAGAGAGAGAGAGAGAGAGAGAGAGATTGGTCTATTCTTTACAATGAAAAGAAAAGGCACACACTAATTCATTTAAATGACTATAATTAAGTCAGAGTAGGTTTTTCTTTTCTTTTCTTTTTTCATTTTATAACACTGACACAGCTGCTTCATTTCACACACACACACACACGCGCACACACACACGCGCACACACACAATGTATAATGTATTTTTTTTATATTTCTTTAGAGCACCTGCTATGTAAAGTGTTGGCTTGACTGTGTCTGTGTGTGTGTGTGTTAGTGTGTGTGTGTGTTAGTGTGTGTGTGTGTGTGTGTGTGTGTGTGTGTGATTAATATTTCTGACTCATCTGCACCAACACTGCATTAATGCTCTGTGTGTGTGTGTGTGTGTGTCTGTGTGTAAGTAGGTCACACAGACACACACACACACACACACACACACACACACACACACACACTTCTCTCAGGACTCTCTTTTTCTCTTTTTCTCTCTTCTGATTTTCTTGTTGTCATGGTTACATTGTGAAGCTGTCTTTGAACCCAGCACTGACACAGCAGAATGCAAGCATTGCACACACACACACATACACACACACACACACACACACACACACACACACACACACACAGTGTAACTAATGATTCCTTTATTACATTGTAGGTTTACTACAATCTAATCATTTTATGTAAATAACACAACTTCATAACTTCTGTCCTCCTGCTGCTAGGACAAACAAACTGCCTGGGGATCGCTGCCTGGAGAACGCCGGCTGAACATTGCGCATGGTGGTGACATGGACACCACACATTCCATCTGGAGTCATGAGAGTCATCTCTCCTCCTGTTCACTCCGTCAGCCAGTGCACACACACACACACACACACACACACACACACACACACACACACACACACACACACACACACACACACACACACCCCTAACACCCCCTTAATGCTATATCCCTTTTACAGATAATAAATTACAGCAATAAATTATTCGTTTTGATCCCGAAATTCGCACAGCTTAATCAGAGTCAGTGCTACATATACTTCCTGCCTAGCGCGCTAACTAGCCGACTTGCTAGCATGCTAATTAGCTAACAGAATAAAGCAACAGAAATGCAGTTCTGACATGAAACCCAGCAGTTCATATGTTAAGTTTTGACGCATTTTGGTGCTGTTGTTTACATTTAAAACCACTTTTACTCACTAGTTTTTGGTGATTTATTATGATTATTATGATTATTATGATTATTATGATTATTATTATTGTCTCAGATCACAATGTTACACAGTGAAAACACAAACATTACCGAAATTAAAGAGGTTAAAGGCGGTGCTCATTTCTGGGCCAGTACTGTAAAAAAAAAAAAAAACATAAGGTCTGTGAACACTGAAACATTCCAGACTGCAGTTTTTATGGATGAATAGACAGGAAGTGAGGTATCATCTACAGGACGTAAGCGACCTGAAAGCTTTCTCAAAACTGAATGTAGTTTAGTTTCTTTCTTCCTTTCTTCCTTTCAAACATTCTTTCCTTCTTTTAGATCATTTTTTTGTCTTTTACTTTTTCTTTCTTTCTTTTTTCTTTATTTTTTGTCTTTCTTTTAGTTTGTTTATATTATTCTCTTCTAATTAGTTTATTTGTTTGTTTGTTTCTTTCTTTCTTTTAGTTCATGGTGTGATGTTGGTGGTGTTGGTGGTTTTGGTGGTGGTGGTATTGATGTTGGTGGTTTTGGTGGTGGTGGTGGTGTTGATGTTGGTGGTTTTGGTGGTGTTGCTGTTGGTGGTTTTGGTGGTGTTGGTGTTGGTGGTTTTGGTGGTGTTGGTGGTGGTGGTAGTGTTGATGTTGGTGGTTTTGGTGGTGGTGATGTTGGTGTTGGTGGTTTTGGTGGTGGTGGTGTTGATGTTGGTGGTTTTGGTGGTGGTGGTGTTGATGTTGGTGGTTTTGGTGGTGGTGATGTTGGTGGTTTTGGTGGTGGTGGTGGTTTTGGTGGTGGTGGTGTTGATGTTGGTGGTTTTGGTGGTGGTGGTGTTGATGTTGGTGTTGGTGGTTTTGGTGGTGGCGGTGTTGATGTTGGTGTTGGTGGTTTTGGTGGTGTTGGTGGTTATTTATGACAGTAGTAATTGTATTAATTAGAACCGGGTGTGTTAGGAATTCCCGAGAGACAGGGCGGCGGGGTATGGTGATGTTGTAGTTGTATAAAAGTAGTAGTAGAAGGGTGGAACAATCACCGGGCGTGTCCTAAACAATAATGCCTGTTAGGGGAGTTTTACTGTATTTCATGTTAACAAGCGGAGATCACTGAGATACATTACACAACATCCGGGCTGGAAAGATGATGAACACAGACGCAAAAAAAGAGTCATTAAAGAACATAACTGTTCAGGTGTTTACTTTATACCACAGTCCTGTTGAATGCTGGATTCTGATTGGTCAGAAGGTGTTAGTTAATTTTCTATAACAGCAGCTCTGACAGTAATGCAGGGAAAGGACTGTTTATAGTTGCTATAACACAAGTGAAAACAGGAACTAACTTGTTTTACAGACGTTCCACAATATTTAAAATAACTATCAATGGATAAAAAGTATTTTACCTCTTAAAAAACAGGTCATTGTAATGGTTGGCAAATTGCTGTGGTCATTCTACCTTCCTGTCCTGAAAAGAACTAGATTGGAAAAAATTCTAGACTTTCACTGAGAATTTTAGACTTTCACTGAGAATTCTAGCCATTCATGGGAAATTCTAGACTTTCATTGAGAATTCTAGCCATTCATGGAAAATTGTAGACTTTCATTGAGAATTCTAGCCATTCATGGGAAATTGTAGACTTTTATTGAGAATTCTAGCCATTCATGGGAAATTCTAGCCTTTCATGGAAAATTCTAGCCATTCATGGAAAATTCTAGCCTTTCATTGAGAATTCTAGCCATTCATGGGAAATTGTAGACTTTCATTGAGAATTCTAGCCTTTCATGGAAAATTCTAGCCTTTCATTGAGAAGTCTAGCCATTCATGGGAAATTCTAGAATTTCATTGAAAATTATTGACATTCGTGGAAAATTCTAGACTTTCATGGAGAGATTTCTAGAACCTTATGTTAATAACTGTTGCTGTTTCTAAACCAGCAGTAGGTTTCATAAAAAGCATTACAACACATACAGGACCATAAAGTGTCTCTTTTACCTGAGCAATGTCCATCAAAGTGTTAGCACTAACGCTAACGCTAAAACCATCTTGTCCTGATAACAGCCTGCTTTTTTGTCATCGTTGGTTAAGACAAATGTTAGCATGGCTGGTTTTAAGATACAAGGAAACATGGAGAAGGTGATAATGAGAGACACAGAGGTCAGTCACAACTTCAACGCTCTTATCATTTTGTGAGTGGGAGCTCTGTGGTGCGCTTTCTCATCTCTCCTGCAGCCTCTTATCTAACGACCCTGAAAACCGCTAACGCTAAGGGGCATGATAAAGGTTGCTTCATAAGGTCGTTGCTAGAAGTAAAAAACAAACAAACAAAAAAAAAAAAAACAACTACTGAGCAAATGTAGGTCAATATTAGGCAGCTTTTGAGAAGGGCCACGTGACTTGATCTCAGCGCAATGAGATGGAAATATATCTGATGGAAATAGAAGAGAAAAAAATGAAGCGTGCTGTGTGGACGATTCTCTAACGTTAATCACGTTACAGAACAACTCAGAAGTTACAGCTTTATCTCTGGCTGTTACAAAGCGCTGAAACTGGAGACTCCTTCCATAAATGTTACATAAACGCATTTCTCCTTACAGAAAACTTCACAACAGTTATACACATTTTAATCTGTTTTATCTGTTGAACATCCATCGTACAACTCTGTTGCTATAGAAACCCTTCAAAAACAACCCACTTCGGTTATAATATAAACGTATTAAACGAGGGTAGAGTCGGACGTCCTGACACAGTGTTTCAGTGCACGTTATTTCCTTCCAGATCTGTGACATGTTTCCCAATAAAGTGAACTGTTTACTTCCTGCTTCGTCCTCTGTCCTCATAAAAATAAAAATAAAAATCCACTGCCTGGGTTAATGAACTTTCTTGATCTAAAAGGAAACCAAAACATGTCACTTATAATAATAATAATAATAATAATAATAATTATTATTATTATTATTATCATTATTATAAGTGACATGTTTTGGTTTCCTTTTAGATCAAGAACATTTATAATAATTATTATTATTATTACTAATTACAGGTCTCTCTGCACAGAATTGAGTTTCTCTTGCATGTTGTTGCAGATCTGTTCCCTGAGAAGCAGCCACAGCTCTTAAAGGGCAGGCGCACCTTTAGGCATGTTCAGCCACAAGAAGCAGGCTTAGGTTCATTTCTGCATGGCTGGTCATGCTGCCTGGCCTGTCTGCAATGGCCCAGTAACCCAGTTTCAGACAAGCTGCGTAACAGCAGCCTTACCTAACACACACACATACACATACACACACACACACACACACAAACACACACACACAATGTGAAATTAGTGAAATCAGCTGTTCTTTCTGCGTTCCTTTAAAGTGTTGGCCAAACAGGTCACATGATGTTTGGTCACTTTGATCGCTTCTTTTTTTGTTGTTGTATTTAAATCTCTGGTTTAAGCCGGACACAAACTGAGAGACAGGCAACCAGACGAGACGATGAAAGAGCAGCGGCTCAAACGCGTTAATAGTTAACTGTTCTGAGAATTTTCTTCAATCTGTAATAGATTTAATTTTTGCTTTTTTAAATAATGGTGCATCACCAGCGAAAGCATGAAATGCTCAATGTTCAAGCAGCTGAAGTCATGAGAACATCTGGGAAATGTAAAAAAAAAAAACAACAACTAATAATTAATGATTACAGTTTAGCTAGCTAGCACGTAGCTGTTAAGCGTTTTATAAGGATAACGTGAGGCGACGACGTCAGGAATATCGACCTCACTCGTGTTTCCCTCACACGTGTCGGTAAATCATTACGACAAAACTACGTTCAACTGAAACTACAATTAGTATCAAGCGCTAAGTCAAATTCCGTCGATTCCGACAAAGTGAGAAACGTCAACATTGTGCAAAAACCCATCAACTTTGAAGCGCCCACGTGGAACTTTCTCATGAACACGGCGACCGCATGAATGAATGTTGCAAATGATTCGAGAAAAAAATAAAAATAAAAAAATGTTTAAATCATAAACGTAGCTCTTGGTTACTTGGTTAACTGAAGCCATGACCAATCAGGAAACGGGAAATGAGAACTGCAGCTCAATTTCTAGAAAGGGTTTACTAGACGGTTTGGTTGTTGATTAGTTTTCTCTAAAATCATATCTATATCATCAACTGTAACTGTAAATGGACAAAAAGTATAACGTCCATTAATAAATTTTTTAAAAAAGCACGTTCTAAGCCAGTGGCTCTCAAACTTTTTGTAGCCAGGGACCCATTTAACCCTTCAACACCTCTCGGTATGGATTTATTTCATAAACATTTAGATTTTTCGAATAATATTTTTGGAGCCATAGAGAACACATTAGGTCTGAGTTGACTTTGGTGCTTGGACCCCTAAATATATTAAAACTTTGATAATGTGGGTTTGATTTCCATCACTGTAACGTTTTTTTTTTGTTTGTTTGTTTGTTTTTTTAAATCACAGAATCACCTTGCTATGCTTCACGGGCCCCTGGGGGTCCCACGGACCCCACTTTGAGAACCAATGTACTAAACTCTAGAATCTAGAAAGCTACACGACTTATACCCCAAGATGTAGTCTACATTTAGAGCAGTGACGTAACATGGTTGTTAGCATTGCGATCATGTTAAGCGGTTAAGAGGGTTAAATGTGTTATGTATGGTATGACCCCGCGCACCAGCACGCGCTCGGCGTGAAATCAGGGGCATGACGTCACAGCAGCCGGCTCAATACAAGTCTCAGTCATGTGTTTTGTAACCGGGAAATTTTTTTCCTGCAGTGACGCTTTTCATTACAAACTTTCAAACAAACTATTTAGGTCACTAACTGGGAAGAAAAAAAAAAAAAGATGAACATGGCGTCCTGTTTAGTCACGATAACAGAGGGCTGATATGGTGTCAGGGCAAAAGTGTGCTAAATCAGTGTGTCAACGCTGGTCGCCATGGTTACAGGCGAACTTTAAGTGGCGTACTACTTTGACATAATATCTAGTACTGGAACCCCCTCGAAAAGTAGCTTAAACAACAAACAAACAAACAAACAAACAACACTGTTAAAGCAACTAATAATTATACAACAGCGCGCGTGACGTGATTTTAAACGTTACGTTTTGTTCCCAAAGAAAGTTTTCGAAATAAAATAAAATAAAATTTTTAAAGAGCATAAAGAACACACACACACACACACACACAGAGAAAGAGATGTTTTTTCGCGCACGTGAAAGCCCGGTCCCGGTCGCGCAAACTACAGACAGCGCGCGCACTGAAAACAACACACCCCGTGGGTACTCACCAGAGCGCGAGACTCACACACTGACACACACCGAAGCTTCTCAGCGTCTGACCCGTTTCACTCGCGAGCGCCAAGTTACATAACCAGCACCGTTTCTGCGCGCGACTTGGCTTTACTTCACTTCCACGCTTGACTTTTTATTTATTTTTTATTTTTTCCAGCGCGCGCGCTCACGTCAGCAGACACGCGCACGGTCTTTCCTTCTTTTTTTTTATCTCTCTCTATTCTTTTTGTAACACCTGTCGTCACGCGCAAATAAATAAATAAATAAAGACCGGAGACCCGAGCGCGAGGGAGTGAACAAGAAGTCCCGATTCACCGGTACAGAAGTCACAAGGCGGGAGCGCGCACGACTGGTGTCACGCGCACACGCTGAATCCCTCTCTCTCCCTCTCTCTCTCTCTCTCTCTCTCTCTCTCTCGGATGTCATCG
The DNA here is from genome assembly GCA_023630585.1 of Cranoglanis bouderius. Classification (NCBI taxonomy): domain Eukaryota; kingdom Metazoa; phylum Chordata; class Actinopteri; order Siluriformes; family Cranoglanididae; genus Cranoglanis; species Cranoglanis bouderius. The sequence continues at coordinate 2,290,140 of CM042548.1, forward strand.
GCTGAGAATGGCGGACAGCGTCACTGGCTGGAAACCGGGACCACAAGCCAAGATTGCCGTTATCGCGTCACACAAGTCACGAGCGCAACAGGTTCACTATAAATACGTTTAAAAATATTAATAATATCAATCACAATCACACAATAGCAATACATTTGCTCTCAAATTTGCTAATGAGCTCTAGAGTCCTCCTAAACTTGTTTATAATAAACAAAACTTGTTTTAGAATTCAGTCCCTTTCAGAAAATTAACCTGAGTAAGTCTGGAAAAAAAGGAGGCGGGGCTAAAAAAAACATTAAAAACCTACTGATTGACCCTAATGTGACAGAACAGTGTTGTTGCATCATAAAATAAGAACCAATCAGGTTCCAATATGCAAATGAAAGCATAGCAGGGTGAGGGGGTGGGGCATGAGGATGGGGGTGTTTTTTAATATTTGCATAATAATAGGTTCTAATGCTAATGGGTTCCTTGTTTCAAGTTCTGTTTCCATTTTTTCAGGACAGACATTAGCCCCGCCCCCAGTTGACGCATAGCTGGTTAGCCCGGCCCCTTTTCCTTAAAAGGCAACATCAACGACATAGTCAGAGGAAGAGTTTTTTTGTTTGTTTTTTTAATCTATGAGTTTGGATTAACAACAGCATAACGAAAACAGTATGCGCATTTTATTGTGTTGGTTTAGCCACGCCCACCGTTGTTACATCACTGACATCACTGCATGTTCACAATCTTCTAATGCAGCACAGATCAGAGTGTGTGTCTGTAAAGCCAGCTAATCCAGATTAGCCCCTGCTAATAGAGAACGCCGCGCTGGTCTGTCCTCTCCGTGGACACACTGCTATCGAGGCTGAGAGAGAGAGAAGCCGGTCTCCATGGCGACGGTCGCTAGCCGGTGAATCACCCAAGGTTACCGTGGCACGATCAAAAAACAGGAAACGGATGTGTTCAAATTGAGGAAGTGGTACTGAACAGCAGAACATTGATCAGCACCCCTCCTCGCTCAATACACACACACACACAGTATTTATTTTTAACTCTCCTGTCATTTGGACATGTTGTGGATGGCTGGATGTTGTGTGTTACGTCATTTAGATAGTTTGTTATAAGAAGATAAAACTTCTGGTACATTCTATAACAGATTATTGACACATACTGCAGCATCTCTGAACATTCTGGATTTTGTTCACATTGCTAAAAAAAAAAACCCGGATATTAATTACTCTAATTTTTAATATTCATGCTATTCCATTTATTACAATTGTTATTTCTTTTTCTGCATTTCTTTTTGGTTTTAATTCTGAATCTTGTTTTTTTCTCAGCTGTCAATTCAGATACTGATTCAGACTCAGATTCTAATTCACATTCTTTTTTGCCATTTTGATTCTGATTCAGATAGCAACTCAGACCCCAATTCTTGTTATGATGCGGATTCTGACACTGACTCCCTTTGGAGCATTCACATTCTGATTCAGGTTCCAGTTCTGGGTATAATTCAGATTCAAATTCTGATTCTGAGTCACATTCAGATCCTAATTTATACGCTGAAAAAAAAATCCATGTCTGATTCAGCTTCCAGTTCAGATTCAGATTCCACTTCATAATCTCATTTGCATCTTGATTCTGATTTCGACGACAACTCAGATTCTAGTGTACCTCATTCGGTCCGATTCAGATTCCAATTCTTGTTCCGATACAGATTCCTCACTAAAATCAAAACTTCACACCCATTCAGTTAGATCCAGATTCAACTCAGATAGAGTCAGATTCAGATTACGATCTTGATTCCTTGATTCCTTTTTCACCGATTCGTATTCTGATGCTAATTCTGATTACAAGTCAAAATTCCAATTCTGGATCAGATTCAGATTGTAATTCATATACTGAAAACAATTCTGATTCAGCTTGCAGGTTTCCCGATTCAGCCTGATTCACATTCCAATTCTCGTTCTGACACCGACATCAAATTCCGTTTAAGGTCTGTATTCGGGTTGCGGCCATATTCCGAATACGATGTTTATATGCGTACAGGCAATCGGAATATTCCTGTATACATGGTTGTTGTAAGTATGCCTTAGTAGCCGTTCCTAAATACCTAGCCTACAGCTAAGCATCTGTTAACACCCACAATACTTTGTGGACTGAGCATGCGCATACATCTCCTTTCAGTGGATTTTCTAAATAAGGTGTTTACATTCAACAAATTTCAGATTAAAACAGGCATATTCTCAGGATGGGAATCAGAATATTGTCTAATTCTGAATCTGGCAATCGGATTGCGGCGTTTACATGACTCAACACTAATCAGAATATTGCCAAATTCCGATTAATATCGGAATATTGATGTGCATGTAAACGTAGTCATTGATTCAGATTAAGAGTCAGATTCGGATTCTTTTGTCAGAATTCAATCCAGATTCACGTTCATACACTAATTTATATGCTGAACGCAATTCCAATTCAGACTCAGAATTCCGATTCAGACTCGGATACCAACACATATTCTGGTTTACCATTTCAGCTTGATTCAGATTCCAGTTTTTAGTCAGATTCTGATTTTTCTACCGATTCAGATTACCTCGTTTATACAGCTGAGCAGTTGAGGGTTAGGGGCCTTGCTCAAGGGCCCAACAGTGGCAGCTTGGCGGTGCTGGGATTTGAACTCACGACTTTCTGATCGGTAGTCCAATGTTTTAAGCACTGAGCTACCGCCACCCCTGGTAGATTCTGATTACGAGCCTGATTTTTCTCCAGCTTTCAATACACATTACAATTCAGGTTCAGATTCAGTTTTGGATTCAGCTTCCAATTCACGTTCTCATGTTGCTGTTTTGATTCTGGCTTCAGACTCCGGTTTCCAGATTCAGACTGATCCACCTTCCAGTTCTCGTTCTGATGACGTACACCTCAGGTACACGTGTCAATAATACTCGGCGTTGTCTGTGGTGTGTACCGATGTGTGTGCAGTGTGTATTGCTGCTGTAAAGCGGTCAAACCTCCGTCTCCATAATGAAACCTGAAAACTGTTTTACACAAACTGGAAACTGTTTCTTTAAGTGGATGATGTTATGCAGGCTTAGTGTGTGTGTGTGTGTGTGTGTGTGTGTGTGTGTGTGTGTGTGGTCCTGACCTCTCCATGGTGATGTATTTCTGGACTCTAATGACAGAACACACAAAACAGAGGAAATGAGAGTGAAGATACGTTACACAACGTCCACTTATGTCACTTGTGTGTGTGTGTGTTGGGGTGAGTCATACAAAGGAAAGAAAAGTTTAGGTTGTTACGGGAACACACCCTAATGTTTGGTGCTTATACACAAACGGACACACACAACTCCCGCACAGTTATTAAGCACATAAAAACGTGCTTAATAACAGTTTTTATGTAAC
>CM042548.1:2298526-2348526 GCA_023630585.1 Cranoglanis bouderius
GGAGCGACGCAACTGGAAAAAGAAAGATGTATCATATTTAATGTTCAGCACCAGTGCATGCAAGGAAACACTTATTTGGGTTAAAAATACAATTTCCTTTATGAATTTAATAAAAAAAACAAAATAAAATAAAAATTTCAACATAATTTCAATAATCATGTAAATACAAAAACATTATTTAAACATTGTTTCTGTGATGAACAAAACCACCATAAAGGTAGCAATGTGTTGGAGTTGATATTAAAAACACTATAAAATATTAATTTATAATAATTAAAAAGTGGCTAGTTTTACATGTTTTCCTCACAAGAGCAACAGTCTTGATAGAATCAGTCTATAACCTCCTTAGTTACTGAGTAAAACCGTGTTCCTTGGCCCAGACTCCGACGCCTCCGAGATATTTTGGAAAAGTTTTAACAACACCCTCAAATTTCTTCTTATTATTATTACTTTTTTTAATCTCAATCTAATAATCCAAACTTCCCCCGAAGCCAGAAGATCAAAACGAAACTCCATCTCTCGAATATGGCTTGAGGAACAGCAGCTTCGCATGACCCAAACTGTTTATGTTAGCGTTAGCGTTAGCATTAGCTAGCGTTAGCATCGGACGGTGAGAGAACGCTGCTACATAAAACTCACACCAGCCATCAGTATGCTGCTGAGTATTGAAAAGATATATTTAAATATCACAGTACGTTAGGAAATGATCTTCCCCAACATTTGCTCGATTGCTAGCTAGCTAGCAAATCCTGTGCCAGTGAGCGAAGCTAGCTATAGGACAGGTGTTGAGTGTTTTCACGCTCAAGGACTGAGGTTTGAGAAACATGGAACACTGAAAGAAAACATGCAGCAATCCAGGAAATCTGATCAGAAAAGAAGATAAGAACCAGATTGTAGCTAATTATCATGTTGTTCCAAAGTTAGCAAGAGCTGGAAAAATACCTTCTGACATTCTTGAATCTTGTACTGTAGTTTAGCTTCTATTTGGACTTCACTGCATCTGGATTAGCATTAGAGCTGGGAACGTGGGCATGTTTAGTGTAAACGCTGGTCCTTAAAGACTATGATGATACAATTAGCCCAGATTTTTGGGTTGTTTTGTATGCTAACACATTGGTTTTGTGTGTTTTGAACATTATAACATGTGACAGGAGGCTTTTTTATTTTTGGGGGGTTAAATTGAGTCTTTAGTGATAGTTGTGCCTGTGATCTTACTATCAGTGCCCACCAAACATCCTTGGTGTTGATGTCACCAATTGTATACCAAAAGTTCTCCATTTTGCATACTGTCGTGCCCCTGGTATCTCGCCCCACCCCACAGAGGTGAGCCTGTGCTAGGCTTTTCGATTTGATTAAGATGTAATCCTGGTTATGCTCAATTTAAATTCTCCAATATTCATAAAGGTGTGCAGTCAAACTCATCCCCTCACTGACATTCAGTCCCACATCCATAGGTGATCCTCCACCACGTTGAAGATGGTCAGTGGTTTGCTTTAATGCTGGATTTGGTTTTATGATGGTTATGTTCTTGTTGGTCTTGTTGTTGGTTTTTTTTTGGGTTTTTTTTATTTGCTTTTATAGACCATGGTGTTGCATCAGGAGCTACTGGAGACACGGCTCATGGAGAAGTTTATTTGGTTGCTTGGATTGAAAATGTAAACCTGCACTCTCATTTTTTAAGAGACACCTGGGTCTGTGGTCCTACTTCAAGCACTTGTCAAACTCAACCATTTTGCAAATTGTTGTACAGGTTAGCCCTTCTCCTCACTTAGCACCACCCCAAAAGATTGTTATTAAAGTCTATAGTAGCAGTCTTTAAAGACACTTAGGTCTGTCATCATTAAACGTCCCCCAAAATCTTTACCCATTTTCATACAGGTGTGCAGTCAAGCCCTTACTTTTATCAACAGTTAGGCTACCCTTTTACAGGTGAGCCTCCACCAGGTAGTTGTTGCTGCTGGTAACTAGTGTGTTTATAGACCATGGTGTTGCATTGGAAGCTGCTGAAGAACAAAGCTCAGAAAGAAGCGCTAGTTTGTACACTGCTTACAAATGGTTTGAATAGCTTTTTGGTTGCTTTGATTGGAAATGTCAACCTGTAGTCTCAATTTACAGTCTCTACTTCAAGTGTTTGCCAAAGGACCACCAAATTCCAAACTTCCCCCATTTTGCATACCGTTGTGCAAAATGCACTCCACTCAGTTATATTTAGCACCATCTCAGAAGATGAGCATCCAGCAGGTTGTTATTGGATCAGGTGGTCACTTAGATGGAGGTGTAAACTTGAAGTCTGTAGTCTTTAGAGACATCTGTTTCTGTCGTCTTTAAACGTCCACCAAATACTTGCTAATAACAGTCACCCCTTTTCAAACACGGTGAGAAGTTAAGCTCCACCCCCTCGCAGGTGAGCCTCAACTAGGATGTTGTTAGTCACGGCAGGGGATTGCTTGCTTCTAATGGCCTCAGTGTTGCACCGGGAGTTTTCGGGGAACAGAGCTCGGGGTGTGCAAAGTGAGAGGAAGATCTGCTTGTACTCACGGCGGAAGTTCTGGTTAAGGAGGCCATAGACGGCGGCATTCAGGCAGCTGTTGAAGTACGCCAGGAAGTAGCTGGCCACGAAGAGCCACTCGGGTACCTTTGGTGCCACGTTGACTGGGTCGAGCGCCACAGCCAGGCCAATGAAGTTCAGCGGCGCCCAGCACACAGCGAAAAGCACAAACACCACAAACATGGTTAAAAAGTGGCGCAGGTCAGCGGCCCGTGCCCAGGGTCTGGGCCGGACACGACCTTTAACCCTGATCACCAGCATCCAGATACGCAAGTAACAGAAAGACACGACGGCTAGTGGGATCAGGAAGTGGACCAGCACCACGCAAGTCGTGTATGAAGAGCTAACGGTCTGCGTAAACGTGCAGGAGAAGATCCGTGGGTCGTAGGTCAGTGAACCGAGCAGGAAGTTGGGCAGCGTTGCGATGGCACTCAGGAGCCACGTAAGGCTCACACACAGACAAGTGTTTCGACGTGTGTAGCAGCGCTCGTAGTGCAGCGTGTGGCAGATGTAGCAGTAGCGATTGATGGCAATGGCTGTGATGTTGAAGACAGAGCCGATGACACCAAGGCCCAGAACAAAGCCGCTCAGCTGGCACTGCAGTGCATCCAGCGTCCAGCCGCCGTGGAAGATGGCCAGCAGGGCCAGGGGGTACGGGTACAGCGCCACCACCAGGTCAGCCACAGAAAGGCTCACCACAAAGATATTACCTGACAGAAAATAGGGAGAAAAACAAACATTAAGGTTGGCATGTTTAATGTAGAAATATTCAATGTTGTCAAAGCATTCAAGCAATAAAAAGATCTATCTTTGGTGATGACTCATGACACTTCAGGGCATGTTTTCTTGTAAAATGTATGCAAATACTGTAGCTATGCATATTATCTACAAGAGATATTAATTAATAATTGCTGATCAGTTAACTCCACTCGGACGAACACTGAGGTGTTAGTTGAAGTGTTCTTCAAGTGTTCTGTAGAACAACCAAGGGTTTCTGTTTCACAGAAGGTCCTAAAGAAGAACCTTTGAGAGATCCACTGTTTACTAAAGATGAATGAATGAATGGTTTCATGTGAATTTCCGTATATCATTTTATCAAATATTTAAATGCTATTTAAAAAGATGAGGTTTTTGGTAACAACCCTGATAATCCAATAATAACCCCTGGCTTCCCCATGACCTTGGTGCCTCCAGCTTCCTGATCAGATGGTGTTATCTAGAAAAAGCATGCTGTGTTTTTTGGGGGGGCCACAGGGTTCTGAGTTGATGCTTGCATAAGAACGGGCACTGTTGTCTTTCTTTGAGTGCTCCGGGGAAAGCAAAGGATGGGGATGATCGATGAGAAAACAGAGTCGGCTTTATTGCCCAGCCATCACGCTCTCAATCTCAATGACAAGCACCAAGACAAGGCCAAGCGAGGACGAGAGATAGAGAGAGAGACACACAGAGGATGACAGAAAGGTCTGGTGTAAGATTTGATGTAGTCTGTGAGTTCGTGAGAATGTACCAACAACTCTTCAGTGAACGCTGCTTTCAGATAGCCGTCCTGTAACTTATTGGGAAAAGTAGCGGTACAAATGAACAAACACAGTGCTGTCCTCCTCACTGGACTCAGGAAATCCCACAATGTACAAGCACACTGAGGTCGAACATCTAACATACCAGCAATAAAAGAAGTGACACCCATTCGTGAATCGTTCTTGTTGTTGTTTATTTCATATCTATTTCTATAAACCCACCTGTTTCAGAATTCTTGACAACAGTAAGGTCTTTGATATGGTACTGTAAATATCATCCCAGAATTCCACACAAGCTACAGTATGGAAATGCTTTACAGTGTAGCACTTATGGCGCACAGATAATGCCGCCATCTTTTGGACTCGATGACCTCATAAACTTCTCTGTGTATAAGCGGTCCAGTGCTGTAGGTGGAGCTATTAAAATTTCCTGACAATTTCCACAACTACAGGAAGACGGTTGCCACTCTTCAAAGTCATCCATCTTGGAATGAATCAGCTTGAGTAACGACCAGTCTCAGGCTTGATCGTGTAGCATGTTTGACCACGGCACAGCTTGCCTCCACACAGTATCCGTTTGCTCCGAGATTACATCATAAACGTCACATTTATAGAAATCAGTTGAACGTTATTTCCACGTGAAGTATGCCAAAGCTTTAATGTGCAACTCTGTTAATGAACATGACCTTGCTATGCCCCGTGAGCATCATATCTGACTGCCATCGTGAAAATAAAAACGGAATTTATTATTTTTTTGTTGGCTCTCTGTATTCTGGCGGTTTTGAAGAGAGCAGATTCAGCTCATTTGTTGGACTTTCCACACCAAACTGTCTTAAATCAAACCCTGGAGTCTGGCAGGACTGTGTTCTAGCCCAAATTGAGCGGAAATCCACTTCGCAAATGATCCAGCAGCCACGGACGCTGTGCACAACTGCTGTGTCTCTCGTCTGGCTACATGTAACACCAAATGAAAGGGAGATCTTTTATTTTTGCAAGTGCTTTGGGGTAAATCTCAACACCATGGCATGAAAGAAAAGCTGCGAGGCTGTGCAAGATTGTGCCACGCAAAACACTCAAAACTCCAACCGCCAGCTTTTAAAATACATGATGGATTTAGATGCATTTTGTTTTAGTCCAATCTGGCGCCTACTGTTTTGTACTCTATCTTCTTCTTGATGAGCTCAGATCTCCACCTGTGAGATCATTGAGCATCTGTGCAGGCAACGGCCAATTTACCAGACTTACCAGGCTAATTGTTAGCGCTTAACTGAGACTTTATTTGGCAGAAAAATAAAAGCAATACAATACAGTAGATGAGTAACACCAGACAGACAACTGGGTGAGGCGGCCATGTTTCATTTATCACTGTCAACCTAGTTCTCAGGATATGACGTGTTTTCATGAGAAGTACAAGGACACCATGATCTATCCACAAAGCTTCACTGCTGGAGATGATGTATAATGCTAATCTCTCTCAGAAGTGAAGTGCTGTCGGTCTGGAGCGGTGAGCTGGATACTGACGGATTTCAGCAGATATAAATTCACCAGTCCAGTTGAAGAAAGTTGGACGCTGTGTGTCTGGAGCTGAAGACCAACAGAGACGGCTACATGTGGAGAGCGTTTCTCCTGGGGATTTATTTATTATATAGGTACAAGCACTGGAGAAATGGTAGCCTTTCTCCAGAAAGAACCATAATAATCCCCATAATAATAAATAATCCCTCTTGTGGGATCTTTTTCCCTCCCAAAAGATGCAAACCACATTACCTTGTTTGTAACTCAGTAATGTCATCAGTCACTCGATCACTCCACATCAATCTGCACAGATGCAGGATTTTTCCAAAAGTCAGAACTGGCTATTGCGATTAAATGTTTTGGTCTTAGCTTGGCATTGGAGAGATATCCTTGACATCACACAGACTTTAGGAAGACTTCCTCAAGATTGGTGAGACCTTGGAGAGACCTCCTTGGGATCAGAGAGACTTTGGGAAGACTTCCTCCAGATTGGACAGACCTTGGAGAGATTTCCTTGGGATCAGACAGACTTTGGAAAGACTTCATCAAAATGGGAAAAACTATGGAGACAATTGAGATATACCTCGGAGAGATGGCTCTGAGATTGGAGAGATATCCTTGAGACCACACAGACTTTAGAAAGACTTCCTCAAGATTGGAGAGACCTTGGAGAGACTTCCTTGGGATCAGACAGACTTGGAAAGGCTTCATCAAGATCGGACAGACCTTGCACAGACTTCAGATAGACGACTTTGAGATCAGAGAGACTTCACTGAGATCAGACACTCTTTGGAAAGGCTTGATACATGGCGCTACTGAGGCGCTACTCGACTGAAACTGATCTCCAGCTCTCCGCCGTCATTAAGCCTCAGACTGCTGAGAAATATCAGACCTCTTCACTCACGCTGCGGTCAGAAGAGCGAGGAATCGATTTCCAAACAGAGTGCGGCTTCCAATTGACAGGAACGTTCCCAACAGAGCCAACAACTCCGGCTCTGTGCTGGACTGAATTTTGTCTGGTTTGTAAATGTAATAAATATCAATGTGCTCTCTCAGCCGACTGGATCGGGTTTTTGATCCGCTGTCTAACACACTCCAGACAGTTTACTGGCGCTATTCATACTGGCACTATTCGCTTTAACCATCAGGTTCTGTCACGTTGCCCAAGACCATCATGTTAGATTTTATTTCTAATAGCAGTGGAATGTTTATTTCAAATTTTCCATTTGTAATAATTATATAAACAATATTAATTGAAATTAATCTCCAAAGCCCTGTTATAGCTGCTATATTGTGCATTATGACCTTGATAGATTTATGGATACATTTTTGTTGGTATGCAACAGACCTCTCTTTATGTAATGCAGTAAAATACTGTATGATGAGCTTTATCTATGTAATGCAGTACTGTGTAAACATTAGTGTGTGTGTGTGTGTGTGTGTGTGTGTGTGTGTGTGTGTGTGTTTGGGTGTCACATGTCATGTTTTCATAATGGCCACTCAGTGACGTCATGAGGGTCTAGCACACTGAATCGACAGATCATGTAGTCCATTAGCCAAGAACTATGAACACCCATCCGTCTGGTCTCACAGCCACGTCTAATCTAATCTAATGTAATCTAATATAATATAATCTAACACCTAATACTTTTCAAATGTGTAGCTTTTTTTTTTTTTTTACCACAGATTGAGTCGATCAGCCAAGTTCAGCGTCCGATGTTTAACTTTATAGTTTTGTGCAGAAGTTGTGATTAATGTTGTGATTAATTTCCTGTCTCCATTTTTAAGTCGCTCAGTTCGAACTTGCTCTTGTGGTACAGCCCTGTTTGGACGGGATTAGTTTTACATGCCGAGGTGAGATCGTGTAATTGTTACCGGAGTGTCTCTGGAATATTGTGCCATCATATTGTTGTTGTTTTTTTTCCGGATGCGTCTGGAAAGATTACACCGTATCTTACCTTCTGTAAGATGAACAGTAGAAATAACCCAAGGGTTAGTCAAATGAAAACCTTAAAAGTGCAACATGTATTAGACTTTAATCAAAGTTTTTTTCAAGAAGAACTAAGCGATGGAAAGGTTTTCATTTGACTCACGCTCATATATCCTGTCTGAATTGTCTGAATGTTGGTACAGATTCCGGTATACATACAGTACTGTGCAAAAGTTTTAGCACCCCATTTTTTTTTTAGTACAAACTTTGTTATAGATGTTTTATTTGATGACGTCTACATTATCGAGTCAGTACAAAAAAAACATTTTAGATTCCCAAACATTAGTTTTCTAGCACAAAATTAAATGTGAAAGAAAAATGTTTGTATGTCATTAAAGAGAGCAGCGTATTACGTGAGAGACACTTTTCAGACAAAAAAAAAAAAAAAACACAATGAAGGCTGCTGGGTTTTGCTGCAAAAAATAAGAAGCGAGTGCAAAAGTCAAAGTCTCCAGAAGAACTGTTCTGCAAGATGCTCAATAAAACTTACCAGCTCATTTCCTTATAAAACTGCACTAACTGTACCAATGTAATTTTTGTCACACCAAATATTGACTTTGTTTCATTTACTACTGCTCTTTACGGTATTTTTTTAAATGTAGAAACATTTAATTTCATTATTTTGAAGGCATCTCTGCTCTACAGCATTTCTTTGCATGCGCCTAAAACCTTTGCTTATCCTTGTATTCCTGCTTCATGCTCAGTCCTCCAAGAATAAAGTGTTTAGTGATGCTGATGAAAGTTAAAGTGCAGAAGTAGCCTACAGAAGTGTATAGAACTTCACACACCACACACTTCGTCTTGCAAAGATGAACACCGTGCAAAATTTCATTCTGCAATAAAAACTCAGCACCGCAGTTGAGGTGTTGGGAGAGAATCGAATCTCTGTAAGGTTTCATATAGGCTAGCTATATCACGGGTTTCTCCATGCAGTGTGTGCGGTGTTGCGTAATGTAGCCTGCTGCATAACGCGTTCTCTCTCTACCTGCGTTCCTGAGCTTCTTGTTGCGGTAGACGGACAGGATGACCAGCGCGTTTCCCACCACATCAGCCACGATGGTGAAGATGAGGACGGCGGCCAGAGTTGCAGCCACAGCGCCTGAGTCCTGTCCAGTGTCCGGCGACGGGGACGCGCACAACGCGCAGCTCGCGTTCACCTTCAGCGCCATGCTTCCGCGCGCACGACTACCCTCGCCTACTAATGAGTAAGGGGTGGGCAAAGTGACCTGTTATTTTTTTATACAGACCATTTAGTAGGCTAGTGCGCTTTATTTTTTGGGGGGGATTCCCCAAATACATTTCCTATATACTACATAGTATGCCGCGCGTTTTGGGAACGTTGCCACGGCGACTTTTGAGTACCAGCAGAGGTGATGACGCATTAATACACTGCCCTACTGTTTAGTAAGGCAGCATTAGGAGTACAATTAGGATTTAGGAGGAGTGAAGAGGCAATAAGAGATATATAATAGTAGGCTATAAGAGTATGATGCTGTTGATGAAGAACTCTCAAAGTAAAATAGTAACACGGGAGCAGAGACCGAGTCCAGCTATTTAATAGCTTTTTGTTTGTTTGTTTGTTTGTTTTTAAAATAAAACCTTCTACAAGAGTCGAATAGTCTCTGATATGGTACTAAGCTCTGGTTTAATAGTTTTCATGATCTGTGATAGCTATTTGCAGTAATCTGTAAAGTTTCTGCACGTCAAGTTGTCTTCCATGAAACAAGAAAGCATTGATGTATGACTCATAAAAATAATAATAGGATAATAATTTTTTTTTTTTTTAAGTTCATCGGATGGGAGGAGGTTTAATGGAAACAGTCAGGTCACTTCCCGTTAAAATTAAGCAATATTATTATTATTATTATTTTTAAATAATAATTTTTAGCATAAATGCGACATAGTGGATCCTACATTTGTAGATACTCTACATGTCATTCAGTGTACACCTGATTATTCATTACAGAACATATTCCATGTTCTCTCTGTTGTATGATGTTTTATTCTTTGTATTTCATAAAGTTCTCGCCATTTAATCAATCATCAGGAAAGTTTCGAATGACAATAACAGAAGCCCCTCTTGTGACTTTGGTGGCTAAAAATAAAATGCCAGATGTGATCTTTTCCAAGGATGAGGTCCTGCAGACGACGGAGAAAAGTTTTGAAAAAGAGTTTACAGCACAGAGAGCAGAGCAGTAAGGCCATGGATCCGGGCAGGGCTTCCCAAACGGTTATTTTTTTTATTTATTTTTTTGTCCCACCTGAACCCCTTCAACCCCTAAAATATTTGTCTCCATTGAGACTTATTCAAGTAAAAGGTTTGTAATAAAAGGCAGTTTTGAATGAGGGAGATATTTCAATAGATGGAAATGGAAAGGTCCAAAAGCTCTGCTTCTGACTGCTTCTGGGGGGGGGGAGGGGGGGGGCATGTCATTCTGCTCCCCGGATTTCTGACTCTAAACCTGCAAACGGTAAAAGGGGGGGGGGAACAGAATAAAAAAAAAACACCAAATTAACCCTGATAAATGGTGAAGGCGCCTTTTGACCTGGAATTGTATGTCAAAAGTGACAATATGAACAGCGATGAGGCTGAGTTTCATTTTTATTATCACACCACGATACGTCACACTCATTTTCTTCCTAATTGTTTTGTAAATTAATTTTTAAAAAGACAATAACTACAATTAAGGGTAGTTGTATATGGTATAACTACCATTTTTCTAGTATCTATTTTTAGAATCATTTTTAAATAGCATTGTATTATTATTGTTGTTGTTGATATTATTAGTTAGTTGGTTAGTTATGGCCCAAAACATAGACACACGAAAACATGAATTCGGAAAATCAGCGTGATAACATTTTTAACGTAGCGTTTACATTTTTAGCAAGAAATATAGCTTAAACATGAGAACCAGATAGAAAAATATTACATAAAATTAATCTTTAATGCTACTTTTACGCCACTAACTAACTAATCGCGTCATTTCCGTCATGCAAAGCCCAATAAGACACCGTTGAGCATTTCGAAAGGGATTCTCACCAATCGAGAGGCTCGGACGCTTCTGCGTCACTTAAGTGACTGTCCAATCATCCAATCAGAATCCCGAACAGCCACGAATGAACGGTTACTAGATGAACCAGGCTCGGTTGTGAATCGCTCCTCCTCTCGTGCTCTTTGTGGTCGAGGCTACTTTTGTGCGTGCGACCGGTTTTTTAAAGGAATATTTACACCGCGTTAAAGTGAGGATGCTTTTATTTATTTGGCAAAAAGGCGACAAAGTGCACGTATTCCCTTTTTAAACGAAGTATGTAGATAATTAGCGATGTTGTAATCACTCGCGCGCTGACTAGTTTTTAAAGGAGCACCAAGGAGCCGCTTTTCGGGTTAGCATTGCTGGTTAGCCGCGAATGCTAATAAATCCTGATATTGAGATTGTGTATTAATACAGCGATTACGCGATAGAGTGTAGAAATGATTTAAAAAACAATAGCAGTGAATTGAAACGATGCTGACTGGTTTGATTAATAAAAATCGGTTTACTGTTTATTTACGTGCAGCTTTTCACTGGCCGAATCCCGAATGGGGCTGTAAGGGGAATGTAGTGCACTGTATAGGGAGCATACAAGTCATTATTTCACACTGTAGTTATAAAGGGAATGTGTAGGTATAGAGATCTGTTTGGGATCGGTCCGTTGACACTTCTAGCCTGGTCAAAGCTAGTTTGAAAGATACTCAATTAAATATTCAATGAAACAACAAAAGGTCCGTATTCGGTGCTTTACAGCTCCAGACAAAGGACCAACAGCAAACTGTGTTGTTGTTTTTGTTTTTTTAAGGCTGTGTTCAAATTCCCTGAATAATGTACACTTGCGTGAGAGATGGAGTCGAATCGTTCTGTAGGCTTTGAATGATATTTGATTTTAAAAACCACTAGTCTTCCTGACATGGTGGTCGCCATGTTTGGATCACGTGACCACAAGAGTTGAAAACTGATCTAGACTGGCACGTGATCCGAAACCATCCCGTGTTTTATAAATGTTGACCGGTTGTTCTGTTCGTTCTCAGATGCAGGGAAACAGAGGAGGCCGTCCCGACCAGCACAACCACGGCCCGGTGAGGCAGCCGCCGAACCTGCAGCACGACAGGAGGCCTCCGGGAACGGACAGCAACGGGCAGCACGCGGACGGCGGAGAACAGCCCAGCCCTAGTAAGGACGTGTCGTACGGCCGTTTTTTTTTGTTTGTTTTTTTTTTTTGGCACGCCGCGATTTTGGTGTCGTCTTTATCTTGAAGTGTCTGTTGCTTCTCAGATGCCGGTCTGACCATCGACCTGACGAGCTTTAAGAAGCCCGGGGAGAAGACGTACACGCAGCGCAGCCGTCTGTTCGTGGGCAACCTGCCCGCCGGCACCTCCGAAGAGGAAGTGGAGAAGCTCTTCTCCAAGTATGGCAAACCGTCCGAGATCTTCATCAACAAGGACCGAGGCTTTGGGTTCATCCGTCTGGTAAGAACATCGACTGAGCCCTGAGCGAACGAATGTGTGCACGACACTGGTATCTCCTCGTGTATAGTGAATCTTCTTTTTTTTTCTTTTTCATGAATCGATGTCTCCAGGAAACTAAGACCCTTGCGGACATCGCCAAAGCCGAGCTGGACGACACGATGTTCCGCGGCCGACAGATCCGCGTGCGCTTTGCCACTCACGGCGCTGCGCTCGGGGTCAAGAACCTGCCCCAGTTCATATCCAACGAGCTGCTGGAGGAGGCTTTCTCCATGTTCGGCCCCATCGAGCGCGCCATCGTGATCGTGGACGACCGCGGCCGGCCCACGGGGAAGGGCATCGTGGAGTTCGCCAACAAGCCGTCGGCCCGGAAGGCCCTGGACCGCTGCTCTGACGGAGCCTTCCTGCTCACCTCGTTAGTGTCACTGCAACATTTACACGTTATAGATATGCGTCCTTCAGAAGTAACCACTTGTTACCACAATTTGACCTGATGTAGGTTTTGCGTTCTTTTTTTTTTTTTTTTTTTTGGTAAGGAAAATGATGACTTCATTGAGTTACGGTTGCTTTGGGGGGCGGGTACAAACTTTTTGCGCTTCAGCTGTAAAATGAAAATGTTTCAGCACACGCTCGGTTGTGTGTAAGCGACAGTGCTCGTGCGATTCCAGGTTTCCTCGGCCCGTGACGGTGGAGCCGATGGAGCAGTTGGACGAAGACGAAGGACTTCCAGAGAGACTCGTCAGCAAAAACCCACAGTACCACAAGTCAGTCTTTCTCTCACACACACACACACACTTTCAGATAACAGTATGGTAATTCAGTTGTCCAATCAGAACAAAGCTAACTATACCAAGATACCTCTTAACGTTAGGCGAGCGCAGTTTTAACGTATCGTGTTGAAACATTTGGCGTTGGTGTGCGTGTCAGGGAGCGTGAGCAGCCCCCGCGCTTCGCCCAGCCCGGCTCGTTCGAGTACGAGTACGCCATGCGCTGGAAGGCTCTGATGGAGATGGAGAAGCAGCAGTTTGAGCAGGTGGACAGGAACATCAAGGAGGCGCAGGAGAAGCTGGAGCAGGAGATGGAGGCGGCCAGACACGAGCACCAGGTCATGCTCATGAGACAGGGTGAGTCCCACAACCTCCTTCATATTTACTCACTTTTTTCCTCCCTTATTCACTCAGAGTTTTCTCACATCTGTTATTCTCTCTCTCTCTCTCTCTCTCTCTCTCTCTCTCTCTCTCTCTCTCTGTCGCAGATCTATTAAGGAGGCAGGAGGAGCTGAGGCGTATGGAGGAGGCGCATAACCAGGAGGTGCAGAAGAGGAAGCAGATGGAGCTGCGCCAGGAGGAGGAGCGGCGCCGCAGGGACGAGGAGCTCCGGGCTCACACCGAGGAGCTGATGAGGAGACAGCAAGGTGCTGGAGCGAACTTCGCTGAGAAGGTACGCTCCCACACACACACACACAAATACAGGAATGAGGTAGTACAGGTGCATCTCAATAAATTAGAATGTCGTGGAAAAGTTCATTTATTTCAGTAATTCAACTCAAATTGTGAAACTCGTGTATTAAATAAATTCAGTGCACACAGACTGAAGTAGTTTAAGTCTTTGGTTCTTTTAATTGTGATGATTTTGGTTTACATTTAACAAAAACCCACCAATTCACTATCTCAACAAATTAGAATATGGTGACATGCCAATCAGCTAATCAACTCAAAACACCTGCAAAGGTTTCCTGAGCCTTCAAAATGGTCTCTCAGTTTGGTTCACTAGGTAAGCCACAAACATTCATTGCCAAAGAAGCTGGCTGTTCACAGAGTGCTGTATCCAAGCATGTTAACAGAATTTGAGTGAACTTCACAAGGAATGGACTGAGGCTGGGGTCAAGGCATCAAGAGCCACCACACACAGACGTGTCAAGGAATTTGGCTACAGTTGTTAAGCCACTCCTGAACCACAGACACCGTCAGAGGCGTCTTACCTGAGCTAAGGAGAAGAAGAACTGGACTGTTGCCCAGTGGTCCAAAGTCCTCTTTTCAGATGAGAGCAAGTTTTGTATTTCATTTGGAAATCAAGGTCCTAGAGTCTGGAGGAAGGGTGGAGAAGCTCATAGCCCAAGTTGCTCGAAGTCCAGTGTTCAGTTTCCACAGTCTGTGATGATTTGGGGTGCAATGTCATCTGCTGGTGTTGGTCCATTGTGTTTTTTGAAAACCAAAGTCACTGCACCCGTTTACCAAGAAATTTTGGAGCACTTCATGCTTCCTTTAGCTGACCAGCTTTTTGAAGATGCTGATTTCATTTCCCAGCAGGATTTGGCACCTGCCCACACTGCCAAAAGCACCAAAAGTTGGACCATGGTGTTGGTGTGCTTGACTGGCCAGCAAACTCACCTGACCTGAACCCCATAGAGAATCTATGGGGTATTGTCAAGAGGAAAATGAGAAACAGGAGACCAAAAAATGCAGATGAGCTGAAGGCCACTGTCAAAGAAACCTGGGCTTCCATACCACCTCAGCAGTGCCACAAACTGATCACCTCCATGCCACGCCGAATTGAGGCAGTAATTAAAGCAAAAGGAGCCCCTACCAAGTATTGAGTACATGTACAGTAAATGAACATACTTTCCAGAAGGCCAACAATTCACTAAAAATGTTTTTTTTTTATTTTTTTTTTTTATTGGTCTTATGAAGTATTCTAATTTGTTGAGATAGTGAATTGGTGGGTTTTTGTTAAATGTGAGCCAAAATCATCACAATTAAAAGAACCAAAGACTTAAACTACTTCAGTCTGTGTGCATTGAATTTATTTAATACACGAGTTTCACAATTTGAGTTGAATTACTGAAATAAATGAACTTTTCCACAACATTCTAATTTATTGAGATGCACCTGTATGTGTTTAATTGCACTAACTACAGGAATAGAGAATTGATTTCACACAATATGTTAGTTATTTCCAGAGATTTTTCCCGATATTTAAGCATTTTTCCATAATCGGATATCTGTTCTGTAATATCGGAGCCACCGATAAATGGCGCCATCTTATGGGCGTTTTGAGAATTGCGCGCAGGACCACCATTGCAGTATTACATCTGTTTGTTTTTTTCCACCTGTTTTTTGTTTATTTGTTAGAATTATTTTTGTGCTTTATTTGCTTTACCTGTTTGTTTACCTCATCGAAGCTTTTATTAAAAAAAAAAACAAAAAAAAAAAAAACAACACTTTAGTAACAGTGCTTTTTTTTTTTTTCTTTTTTTTTTTGTGTACTCTTTCAGACCCCTCTATTTATTGGTGTATAAATAAGAGTTGTTTTGTTTTGTATGCAAGGAGGAAGTGAAATGGTCACGTTGAGCCCGAATTCGACGCCCAAGTTATCCATCATTCACACTGTGAAGAGAAGAGATACAGAGTTGATCCACTCAGACTGTTTCATGTCACAGCGACACCCAGTGGTCAAATCAGGAACACAATCTAATCTATAAAACATGCAACAAAATGCAGGAGCAGACGTTAAGACTCTTGAGCTTAAACACGCTCTGTGCTGCTCCTCTCATACTTAAACCCTAACCCTCTCGCTTGTGTGTTTTGTCTTTCTGTCACAGAGGGAACAGGACATGAGGATGCACATGGGAGGTGAGACTCGACCACGCAGCGCCCTGATCCGACACTGAACATAATTCCTCCTCTCTTTTCATCCCTCGGTTTTCTCGATTTGTCGCATCTTCCCTCCTTTTATTCTCCCACCTTCTCACAGATCTCCTCCTTTCACTTTCTCTATTCCTCCCTGATCACTGCATCCCAATAAATAATTATTTATTAATTCGCTCCATTCCCAGCCTTCTCTTCTTTCAGCTGCTTTTTAAATTATTATTATTTTAAAAAAAAGTTATTTGTTTAATGGTTTGTGCTCTTTCTGGGGTCAAAGGTCAAGGCCTTCCCATGAACAGGACCTCCATGGGAGGATCCCCCGCACCAGGAGGAGCGCCCAACATGGCTGCCAATGAGGTATAATGTAGCAATTTATATAAATCAGCACAATATTTAACTCAACTCTCAGCAATTTGTCCGTGTTTAGAACTGAGAAATCATCATGCTTCTCTTTATTTATCTATTTATTTGTTTATTTATTTTAAAATTATTTTTCTTTTCTCTTTACAGGGTGCTGGAGGAAACGCAGGTGGACTTCCTCTGCCGTTCCCGCGCCCTGGCCCACCTGTCGACTACAAACGGCGCCGGTTCTGAGAGCCCAGGACTCGCACGTGTCTCTTTTTTTTGTTGGGGTTTTTTTTTGGTCATTATTTTTTTACACACGCATATACTGTACAATACTTTTAAGTCAAGCCAGTGAATTTAGTAGTTTCTTCACATACACGTTTTAAAAAAAAAAAAAAAACTGTGCGAAGTTTCTTTTAAGCTTAGACAAAGTCCTTAATATGATTTTTTTTTTTTTTTTCTCCTGAAGATTTATCGTCTTGTGCCCTTAATGGGGTTTTTGTATAGACCTTTTGTTGTCGTTGTTGTTTTTGTTTTTTCCCCATATTAATGTGATATATCCCTTATTTTCTTCTTATCATTTTTTTAATTTCTTATTTCATCCCATGTACTTTTTTTATATAGACATAGTGAATTCATTTTTGTCTGGAATACCTGCATTTGTAAAACGGCTCACAATAAAAATTCGGGATTCAGTGTTATGTATTGAGCGTGGTCCTGGTCTTTTTATTATTTTAGCAAAAGTGCTGAAGTTCCTCCTTAACGAAGTCAATCAGCCGAGACATTTTTGGTATCAGCTTTTATTAATTTATTTGAATATTTAAACAAAATGTGCATTATACAAAGGGAAGATAACATGGATGCTGTAAATCCTTTTGCATTATCAGGTATCTGGAGGGAAGAAAAAAAACCTTTTTAAGTAGTATGTTTTTTTTTTTTTTTTTTTTTTCTGTTTTAATATTTAAAATAAAAAGACGTAATATTTAGGAAAATCCCTTTATCTTAAAGATAAGTCTCTGGTGGCACAAACACACATATATACATATACTAACTATATACAGTATATTGTAAATAATTACAGAACTACAGTAGACCTTTTATTTTATTTATATATATATATATGGTCTACTGTAGTTGTGTAATTATTTACAATATACTGTATATAGTTAGTGAACTGAGTGTAAATACAAATTCAGAGTTATGGTTATGGTAGTTAGATGTCTAAGTGTATGCATATTTAGTGAACAGTTCATGTTTAGTTAGCAAACTAACTGTGGGTGCGTCTCAACCAGCTCCCTAGTTCAGTAGGTAGTGAATCAGTAATTGGTGTACATGTGCTCGGCCACCGATAACTGGATTTCCGGTGACATGACTACATATTTGTGTTGTAAAACGTCACCAAAAATGTAAAACTTAAACATATTTAAGTTTTATATGTTATATAAATTTGCTAGCTTAATCACGTGTATTGACGAGCAGGATCGTAGGCAAGCTAGTGGGTTTAAAAATAAATCAGTAAACACTTAGAAGTCGTTAGAACGTCAAATAAAGTTAAAAATCGCTAAATCATTTGAGAGCTACAAAAACAATAACGAGCTACTTACCCATCTTTTTCGACCTGAGAGGCTACAGAAAACATGATGTCATTTCCAATAAGGGAATATAAGCTGTTATCTCTCGCTAGCTCTGTAATTTGGTTAACATTATCATCAGCTTAGCATTTGATTTTAGTTGGTTAGCTAACATTAGCTAGCTATCTAGACATAACAGTTAGATGTTATGCTATGAGTAGCTACTTAGCCAACTAACTCTTAGTCGGATAAGTTTGCTAGCATGTTAGTGTTACTAAGGCAGCTGACATTAATGTTTGCTAAATGTCTGTTGAAAATACTTTCATGAAAAATTTCTGTCGTTACATAAGTCTGTTTCAAAATTTTTAAAGGTCAGATCAGTATTTTATTGTGTGTTGTTACGTGACTCCATAGCTCTATTATTTATGAGCCACTGTCTAGTGGCTGGATTTGTATTTATGGCTTCTTTTGTTTAGCCTGGGGCTTTGTATCAATGGGCTACAGTGAATACTACCAAATAAATCAGTAAACTGTCGTGTACTCCTGTATAAGCCATATCAGTCTATTATAAATGCCCCAAAGTAAGTCGCCTCCGGTTGAAGGAGAACGGCCTCCATGTTGCTCACAAACAGTGAGAGCCTGTCGCCCTGCTCAAGCTGAAACAACGCCCCCTGGTGGCTGGAGTACAGACCCACACTGGACTCAGAATCAAGACGCAGACTCGTGCCAGCTTTACCAAGCGTCATCGGCTCCGGATGTGATGCCGTTCTCTTGAGTAAGTACTGGACCAGTTGGAGATCAGGTCCCGGGTGCGAGGTTATGAAATTGACCTGTGAGTAGACGAAATAAATTCCATCTTGAGGAACCACAATTTCCCCATCAGGACTGAGGATCATCAGGCCCTCCTGAGTACTCTGTCCGCTCAGGACCTCCCAGTTTAGACGCTCTAACGTGAGCCGGGAATCCTGAGAATCACCTGGTGATAAGAAATTAAAGGTGCACTAAATAATAAGTATGACCATTACAAAAAAGAATTTTTGTGGCAGTAAGGCATCCACTCGCACGACTATAAATTCATCATTTGAAATAATTTGACACCAGTACACAGGGCCTGGTTTTTGCTCAACCGCAGTGAATAAAATTCTAAAATAATTCTGAGGTAAAATCTAAACAAATCTGAAGTAAGGATCCAAATGAATACGAAGTAAAATTAAGAAAAATAATCTGAGGTGAAAATCCAAAACAAATACAACATACCTATACATACAAAATATCTGAGGTAAACCAAACATATATCTGAGGTAAAATCCAAACAAATCTGAGGTAAAAACCCAAAAGAATATGAAGTAAACATACAAAAAGATCTGAGGTGAAAATTCAAAACATATACATCATACGTATATACACAATATCTGAGGAAACCACAAATCCCCCCCCCCCCCCCAACAAAAACAAATAATTCTGAGGTAAAAATCCAAAACATTTACAACATAGGTACATACAAAATATCTGAGGTAAACCTAACCCCCATAATCCCCACCAACCCCCCAACAAAAACAAATAATTCTGAGATAAAAATCCAAACATATATCTGAGATAAAATCAAACCAAATCTGAGGTAAAAATACAAAAGTATACGGTGTAAAAATTCCCCCAAAAAAAACATCTGAGGTGAAAATCCAAAACATATGTATATAGCATACGTGTATACATAATATCTGAGCTAACAAGGACCCCCCCCCCAAACCCCCCTTCGACTAATTAATCGTTCCTTTGATCACATGCTTCACTGGATAACAGCGAAATAAACACATATAAATGCCTTTTCATGACAAACCTTTAACTTGTATCAAGCGATGTATTAGCATTGGATTAGCAAATGGATGTAATTATTCAGACCTGTTCTCTGCAGATGGTGATACTGTTTCAGCTCCTGCTTTGCCCCGACATGTATCGCTGGTTTGAAGGCCTGGGTGATATTGTGTTCTGTGAAATATACCATAAATCAGCAGTCAGCTAGATGGCTACGTGGGCAGCCTGTTTTCTTTTTCTTTTTCATTCAGAACGATGGCTTCTTAATTTAAAGGAGAATCTAATGGGTCCTTCTTAGAGAAGACAATCCTGTAATTCTGTTTACAGCATGAGGAAAAAAAAACTACAGCTCTGAGGAATAATGTTTCACGAATTTAGCCATTAAAAAAACACTTCTATTGAATCCGTCTATATGTTTTATATTTAAAATAAAACGTGCTCATATTAATCTGTAAATTCTCATCAGGGCAATTTAAACCCAGCTTTACAATATCATAATAATAGATTATAATCTAAACCTTAACACAGTTATCGTGATTATTACGCATATTCGGTATTTAGTAATTGAGCATGAAAATGAATATTATTTACCTCCTAAACTCTGCCATAAGGAGTTGCGGATGTCCAGCAAGAGTCTCTGTGGGATTTAAGAGGACACATCACTCATCCACATCGGAAGCTCCAGATCTCTGTGACCATTATGGGATTGGGTTTTGTTACGATTTTATGCTGTGAGGTTTCACTCGGTACCGTATTCACGCTGTTCTGGAGTTCCTGCATCATGAGGTCACAGCTCGCCAGGCCCGCGGTGTGCATCGCTGCTGGATCGCGGCCATGTTGGTGGAGACACTCGGTCGGGAAGACGTCATGGTCCAGAGACTCGGTGGTCTGTCAAAGTGAAAGTGAACGTAATGGAATTACATTCCATTAGATGCTACAGAGACAATACAGACATGGTACAGGGATATTACAGGAATGTTACAGAAATGTTCCGGGAATGTTATTACAGGGATATTACAGGGATGTTACAGGGGATAATGCAGTAAGTAATGCATGTTGAGACATTACTGGGACTTCATAGGGACATTACATGAACTTCACAGGAACACTGCGGAGATGCTACAGAGACAATACAGACATGGTACAGGGATATTACAGGAATGTTACAGAAATGTTCCGGGAATGTTATTACAGGGATATTACAGGGATATTACAGGGGATAATGCAGTAAGGTTACAGGCTATGTTACAGGGACAATACAGGGATGTTTCCCAACAAGTATTTATTACCAAAGACATTACCAGAGGACAGAGAAATGGAAAAAGAAAGAAAGGCAGAAACAGGAAGGCAGACACGACAAAGAAAGCAGGAAAAAGAAGATAAATAAACACAGGACAAGAAAGAAAGAACTGTGTGTGTGTGTGTGTGTGTGTGTGTGTGTTTTGTGTGTGTGTTACCGTGTGTAGCTCTTGGGTGAAGCTGTACAGCAGCGCGGCTGTGATTAAAGTTTCAGCTCCCAGAATCGCAGCCAGCAGCAGAAAAGAAACAGTCCGCGGTTTAGCGCTCGCTGTTCTGTGGATGCGGTTATAACAGGCGTTATAACAGGCGTTACTCTGAATGTTTAATGTCATGTTTGGTGTGAAGGCGGAGGGGAATCTGCATGTCGGATAGAAAGTGAAAGTTCAGCGCTCTCTCTCGCTCTCTCTGTGTTTGTGTGTGTGTGTGTGTGTGAGTGACAAACTGGGGAAAGGTTGTGTAAGTCTGCTCACAATTCTCTGCACTTCCGGGCTCGCGTTATTTTGGAAAGTCCCGCAGGACTCAGTGGCTGTGTCCCAAATCGCATCGCACACCATCACTATCCATTAACGTAATTATTGTTCGATGACAGATTCATTTAATTCAAATACTAAATGCAAACGACAATTAACATAGACAAAATACACTCATTAATATGTGCGTATAATTCTGTAAAATACAAAGCGGTTTATAACGAGTTAAAAACAACAACAACAAAAAAGCAATAATAAACTGCAACAAAAAAAAGGAAAAGTAGGACACGAGAGATAGATAGAAAGATAGATAGATAGATAGATAGATAGATAGATAGATAGATAGATAGATAGATAGATAGATAGATAGATAGATAGATTGTTTATCAAGGAATAAGTAAGAAAGACAAGTAAAAAAGAAGACAGGAGAAAGAAAGAAAATGGGAGTCAACGTTTTGAGACAAAAAGTGAGAATTTAGAAATTTGGTTAAAATTTTGTAAAAAAAAGTAAATAAAAAAAAATTTAAAAAACGAGATAATAAATCAGAATTTCTGAGATGATAGATCAGAATTTTGAGATAAGAGATTCAAATTTTGAGATATCAGAATTTTGAGATAATACATCAGAGTATTGAGATAGTAAGTTAGAATTTTGAAATAAGAAGATAGAATTTTAAGATAATACATAAGAATTATGAGATAATATATCAGATTATTTTAGATAATAGATCAGAAAATTTAGCATAATAGATCAGAATTTTGAGATAGTAAGTTAGAATTTTGAAATAAGAATTTAGAATTTTAAGAGAATAGATGAGAATTATGAGATAATATAGAATTTTTAGATATCAGAATTTTGAGATAACATATCAGAATTTTTTGAGGTAATGGATTATAATTCTTTACATAATAGATCAGAATTTTGAAATAGTAAGCTATTTTTTTAAAATAAGAAGTTAGAATTTTAAGATAATAGATCAGAATTTTGAGATATCAGAATTTTGAGATAATAGATCAGAATTTTGATATAGATCAAAATTTTGAGATAGCAAGTTAGAATTTTTAAATAATAAGTTAGAATTTTAAGATAATCGATTAGAATTATGAGATAATAGATCGGAATTTTTGAGATATCAGAATTATTTAAATAATAGATCAGAATTATGAGATAATAGATCAGAATTTTTGAGATATCAGAATTGTTTAAATAATAGATCAGAATTTTGAGATAATAGATCTGAATTTTGAGATAATAAATCAGAATTTGTGAGATAATAGATCAGAATCTTTGACATAATAGATCAGAATTATGAGATAATAGATCAGAATTTTGAGATAATACAGTATCTCACAAAAGTGAGTACACCCCTCACATTTTTTGTAAATATTTGATTATATCTTTTCATGGGACAACACTGAATATATGACACTTTGCTACAATGTAAAGTAGTGAGTGTACAGCTTGTATAACAGTGTAAATTTGCTGTCCCCTCAAAATAACTCAACACACAGCCATTAATGTCTAAATCACTGGCAACAAAAGTGAGTACACCCCTATGTGAAAATGTCCAAATTGGGCCCAAAGTGTCAATATTTTGTGTGGCCACCATTATTTTCCAGCACTGCCTTAACCCTGTTGGGCATGGAGTTCACCAGAGCTTCACAGGTTGCCACTGGAGTCCTCTTCCACTCCTCCATGATGACATCACAGAGCTGGTGGATGTTAGAGACCTTGTGCTCCTCCACCTTCCGTTTGAGGATGCCCCACAGATGCTCAATAGGGTTTAGGTCTGGAGACATGCTTGGCCAGTCCATCACCTTTACCCTCAGTTTCTTTAGCAAGGCAGTGGTCGTCTTGGAGGTGTGTTTGGGGTCATTATCATGTTGGAATACTGCCCTGCGGCCCAGTTTCCGAAGGGAGGGGATCATGCTCTGCTTCAGTATGTCACAGTACATGTCACAGTACACTCCCCAGTGCCGGCAGCACTCATGCAGCCCCAGACCATGACACTCCCACCACCATGCTTGACTGTAGGCAAGACACACTTGTCTTTATACTTCTCACCTGGTTGCCGCCACACACACTTGACACCATCTGAACCAAATAAGTTTATGTTGGTCTCATCAGACCACAGGACATGGTTCCAGTAATCCATGTCCTTAGTCTGCTTGTCTCCAGCAAACTGTATGTGGGCTTTCTTGTGCATCATCTTTAGAAGAGGCTTCCTTCTGGGACGACAGCCATGCAGACCAATTTGATGCAGTGTGCGGCGTATGGTCTGAGCACTGACAGGCTGACCCCCCACCCCTTCAACCTCTGCAGCAATGCTGGCAGCACTCATACGTCTATTCTGCAAAGCCAACCTCTGGATATAATGCTGAGCACGTGCACTCAACTTCTCTGGTCAACCATGGCGAGGCCTGTTCTGAGTGGAACCTGTCCTGTTAAACCGCTGTATGGTCTTGGCCACAGTGCTGCAGCTCAGTTTCAGGGTGTTGGCAATCTTCTTATAGCCTAGGCCATCTTTATGTAGAGCAACAATTGTTTTTTTCAGATCCTCAGAGAGTTCTTTGCCATGAGGTGCCATGTTGAACTTCCAGTGACCAGTATGAGAGAGGGTGAGAGCGATAACACCAAACTTAACACACCTGCTCCCCATTCACACCTGAGACCTTGTAACACTAACGAGTCACATGACACCGGGGAGGGAAAATGGCTAATTGGGCCCAATTTGGACATTTTCACTTAGGGGTGTACTCACTTTTGTTGCCAGC
The DNA here is from genome assembly GCA_023630585.1 of Cranoglanis bouderius. Taxonomy (NCBI): domain Eukaryota; kingdom Metazoa; phylum Chordata; class Actinopteri; order Siluriformes; family Cranoglanididae; genus Cranoglanis; species Cranoglanis bouderius. The sequence continues at coordinate 2,322,517 of CM042548.1, forward strand.
GGTTTAGACATTAATGGCTGTGTGTTGAGTTATTTTGAGGGGACAGCAAATTTACACTGTTATACAAGCTGTACACTCACTACTTTACATTGTAGCAAAGTGTCATTTCTGCAGTGTTGTCCCATGAAAAGATATAATAAAATATTTACAAAAATGTGAGGGGTGTACTGTATATGAGTTTTTGAGATAATACATCAGAATTTTGAGATAGTAAGTTAGAATTTTGAGATAAATAATAATTGTGGTATAATTAATTAACGTAAAAAACAAAAACAAAAAAAACAACAACCAATTCCACATTATCCATCGATTTGACCTCTAGTATGGAAAAGTTCTATAGACTGCCACACCACCAATAAAAAACGGAATTTTATAATAGAACATAAAAGCAGCCAATGGGTGAACTGTGCGCATGAACTACAGCCAATGAGAGCCGGCGGAAGGCGGGCTGGGAGAGAAACCCGGAAGTTTCTGCGCAGAAATTCCGAATGACCTGAAGAACGTCTTCGGTGTTGTCGAGTATTGTGAAACCTTGAAAATCATGCGCCCCCTCGCTTCCTGTCTCAATCTCATTGGATGAATGACATATTGACTGAATCTCATTGGACAGCTCTGAGCCGTCTGTCAAACGCTCTAGGAGGAAAGAACGAGTATTTAGGACGACGTGTACGTGCCAGGTTAAAATAAAGGTATAGTATATTTATTTAATTTAACTGAAACATGTATTTTGTATATTTGTGTATTTTAAGTGTTAGTGTCTAGAAGCACACATTTTAACCATATTCGGTAAAATCGTCCATTCGGTTGTACATTTAATCAATTCATGAGTGAAAAACTGTATATTATAAAATAAATAGTATTAAATATTAGTGAAAGAATTAATATTAGTGTGGCTACGTGGACATTCCTTAGCAATGTCAACAATGGGTTTGCTAGTTAACGGTTCTGATTTTTAATCAGGCGATCTTAATGGCTACCACAAAAGAGGTCCTAGGGGTGCAGGATGTTTACGGTGATCCCTCCCGCTAACACAGCACACCGGCCTTGTGAGAAGCTGGCGGCAGCGCGCGGGGAGTTTGTGGTCTTTAGTTTATCATAAATAAAATCCAGCTGCAATGTTCCGGTGTAACACGGTGTGGAATAAACTGGCCCCGGTGGCGCGAGCCTCCTCGACACTGTGTCGACAAACCGGGAAGAGAGCGCGTGAGTGTGCGTGGATGAGTGTTAGCCAGCTAACTTACCTGTCAGTTTAACTTCAGAGCCGCAGCAGGTTGTAAACCTCCTTAACGGCTTCCAGGAGAACCATCAAGTAGAACCCAGGAGAACCAAATCTCTTAGAGAACAGGCTGACGAGCTAACTGAGGGCTACACTCCTGATCAGTTTATTAATGACGTTAAACAAGTTTGTGTTTGTAAAAAGTCAGGGACAGTGGAGTAAAGGTTCTAGAGCCGAGAAAAAAAGTTCTAAGGGCACTAATCATTTAAAGAGGTTCTAAAGACACTAAGGTTTAAGGCATTCCAGAGACTCTAAGGGTCTAGAGCAGTACTAGGATGTTACTACAGACACCAAGGTTCTAAAATGTTCTAAAGATACTAAGGTTCTAGAACAGTACCAAGGTTCTAAAGACACCAAGGTTCTAGAGCAGTGCTGAGGTTCTAAAATGTTCTAAAGACACTAAGGGTCTAGAACAGTACCAAGGTTCTAAAGACACTAAGGTTCTAGAGCAGTGCTGAGGTTCTAAAATGTTCTAAAGACACTAAGGGTCTAGAACAGTACTATGATGTTCTAAAGGCCCAGAGGTTTTAAAAATGTTCTAAAGACACTAAGGGTCTAGAACAGTACCAAGGTTCTAAAGACACCAAGGTTCTAGAGCAGTGCTGAGGTTCTAAAATGTTCTAAAGACACTATGGGTTTAGAACAGTACTATGATGTTCTAAAGGCCCTGAGGTTTTAAAAATGTTCTAAAGACACTAAGGGTCTAGAGCAGTACTAGGATGTTACTACAGACACCAAGATTCTAAAATGTTCTAAAGACACTAAGGTTCTAGAACAGTACCAAGGTTTTAAAGACACCAAGGTTCTAGAGCAGTGCTGAGGTTCTAAAATGTTCTAAAGACACTAAGGTTCTAGAACAGTACCAAGGTTCTAAAGACACCAAGGTTCTAGAGCAGTGCTGAGGTTCTAAAGACACTAAGGGTCTAGAACAGTACTATGATGTTCTAAAGGCCCTGAGGTTTTAAAAATGTTCTAAAGACACTAAGGGTCTAGAACAGTACTATGATGTTCTAAAGGCCCTGAGGTTTTAAAAATGTTCTAAAGACACTAAGGTTCTAGAGCAGTACTAGGATGTCACTACAGACACCAAGATTCTAAAATGTTCTAAAGACACTCAGGTTCTAATTGCACTAACATTTTAAAATGTTTTACATGCACTGAGGTTCTAAAGATGCGCTAAAATATTCAGGTTTAAAAGAAAGGTTCCGTAGACTTTCTAAAGACACAAGTTCTAAAGATGATGAGGTTCTAAACATAAGAGTCAACTCTTATTGGTGGGTTGAGTCGAATGATATTGACTCACTTTAAAAAGAGTCGACTCTTATTGGTGAGTTGAGTCGAATGATATTGACTCACTTTAAAAAGAGTCGACTCTTATTGGTGAGTTGAGTTGAATGATACTGACTCACTTTAAAAAGAGTCGACTCTTATTGGTGAGTTGAGTCGAATGATATTGACTCACTTTGAAAAGAGTCGACTCTTATTGGTGAGTTGAGTCGAATGATATTGACTCACTTTAAAAGGAGTCGACTCACCTCTGGAGCGGCGGTGTGAACGTCTTCGAGCTTTAAAGTGGTGTTGTGTTTGTTTCTGCAGTGCTGAGGAATGACAGGAGGCCGGCGTTCGCACCGCAGACCCACATGTCGTCTGGTCCATTGGGAGGAAGCGGGGACAACACCATATACTACGTGCTGGTGGGAGCGACATGTCTGGGAGGCGGAGTCTATGTGAGTATCACGGCCAGTCATTTCATACTTTAATCCAAAAATTAGTCGGTTGATCGTCAGGCTGTTTGTTCGATTTCAGGTTAAATTCCCAATTGAAAATTTCTCGGTAGCGAAGCTGATCAAACTGATTCGGGGGCGGGGCTACGTATGAGCGCAGTTAGTGCGATGTCAATGAACACGCTTCTTGACCTCTTTTTGACCAGTCACGTCTGAGATTAGTGGACGGAAGGAAGCAGTGTTAGTCAGGAGCATATTAGCTCCCTGTCGTGGTTGTCATGGTAACAGATGTGAGGTAGTTTATAAGCCGTTATTAGCTGTCTAACTAATTGCCGGAGATCATGGAGGTGTGTCTAATTTGCATATCAATGCATATTCGTAGAGCCTGGCACTTTTAATGATGTCTTCAGTATCTCACCTTGGTGTGTGCCGGGAGGTTTTTTTTTTTTGTTTGTTTGTTTTTTTTACATTGGGTGTTTTTGGGTGTATAAGGTTCTAAATGCTTCGTATGTGTGTATTTGTTTATGATTTCATTGTCGAAGGCTTACCGCACCCTCTTGGGAGACAGCGCGAGATTCTCCGAGCGAATCACAGAAATCGAGGGCCGGTCGAAGAAAACGGCAGAACGTCCCACTCCTCCTGTAACGACAGAACCGGAGGTCACGGGTAGGTTACGGAGGAAATGCACTCGTCCTGTTTGCAGAGAGCGTGTGTGTGTGTTAGGGTGTGTTTAACTGTCCATTAGCGAAGAGAGATCATTTCTGAGCTAGCCCAATTATAATATGCGAATAATAAAAATAATAATAATATAATTTGCTAGTGTATTTACGGTAGGCGTGCTACTCCAGAATCGATCTGATTTGTTACGTATTATCAAAAATGTCTGATTTTGTTTCAACATTCTTTTTGTTTTATTCACTAAATATATCAGCAGCCAATCAGAATGAGGCATTAATGCAAAAATGACACATCCCCCTCCCATAATCCAACGGGTGTCATTTAATTCCACTTTGTTTTTTTTTTTGTTTTTCTCCTCTCGCAGCAGAAGCAGTGACAGAACCAACAAAAGGTGAGTTATTTATACAGGATCCTCCACCATGCAATTACTCGTTCATGCCTGAACACACACACACACACACACACACACACACACACACTCACACACAGAGATAGGTATTTAATACGTTCATCCAGTGTCTCGTAACTACAACCCAGTCCCGTTGCTATTTAGTTTTGCAAATATCACCGTGTAAATAAGCTTCACGCCTTAAGCAGTATCTGACACCGTCTGGTGTATTAATAAAGTATTCTCTCATCAGCAGGTCGGAATCAGCCTAGCATGCTAAAATGCCGTAGCAGGTTTTGCGAGGACGGACGTTGTTTCAGATACAGTCCGAATAAAACAATCAGATTGTTGCGGGATGTCAGAATGGGACGGATGCAAGCAGGTGTTTATGTCAGTACATAAAAAAAGAAGAAAAAACGCAAAGCAGATGCTTTTCTTACACTTACACCTAATCATGTAGTACTGAAAAACATAAATGGATGAAACCATGACACCCTCGACCCCCGCAACCTAAACACTATTATCTATTTAGCTGAGTGCTAAAGCAGATAAAGTGTCGAGGAATACTGCAACAGTCGTCCGGCAAAAGAAATACACCAAACATTTACACAACCACTGAAAGGGGTGTGTAAACTTTTACTCTGGAAGTCGATTAGCTTTGATCAAGACCTTAAAACCTCCAACCCTTGAAAGGGGTGTGTAAACTTTTACTCTGGAAGTCGATTAGCTTTGATCAAGACCCTGAAACCGCTAACCCTTGAAAGGGGTGTGTAAACTCTTACTCTGGAAGTCTATAAACTTTGATCGAGACCCTGAAACCTCTAACCACTGAAAGGGGTGTGTAAACTTTTACTCTGGAAGTCGATTAGCTTTGATCAAGACCTTAAAACCTCCAACCCTTGAAAGGGGTGTGTAAACTTTTACTCTGGAAGTCGATAAACTTTGATCGAGACCCTGAAACCTCTAACCCTCAAAAGGGGTGTGTAAACTTTTACTCTGGAAGTCGATTAGCTTTGATCAAGACCCTTAAACCTCTAACCCTTGAAAGGGGTGTGTAAACTTTTACTCTGGAAGTCGATTAGCTTTGATCAAGACCCTGAAACCGCTAACCCTTGAAAGGGGTGTGTAAACTCTTACTCTGGAAGTCTATAAACTTTGATCGAGACCCTGAAACCTCTAACCACTGAAAGGGGTGTGTAAACTTTTACTCTGGAAGTCGATTAGCTTTGATCAAGTCCTTAAAACCTCCAACCCTTGAAAGGGGTGTGTAAACTTTTACTCTGGAAGTCGATAAACTTTGATCGAGACCCTGAAACCTCTAACCCTCGAAAGGGGTGTGTAAACTTTTACTCTGGAAGTCGATTAGCTTTGATCAAGACCCTGAAACCTCTAACCCTCGAAAGGGGTGTGTAAACTTTTACTCTGGAAGTCGATTAGCTTTGATCAAGACCCTGAAACCTCTAACCCTCGAAAGGGGTGTGTAAACTTTTACTCTGGAAGTCGATTAGCTTTGATCGAGACCTTGAAACCTGTAACCCTTGAAAGGGGTGTGTAAACTTTTACTCTGGAAGTCGATTAGCTTTGATCGAGACCTTGAAACCTGTAACCCTTGAAAGGGGTGTGTAAACTTTTACTCTGGAAGTCGATTAGCTTTTATCAAGACCCTTAAACCTCTAACCCTTGAAAGGGGTGTGTAAACTTTTACTCTGGAAGTCGATTAGCTTTGATCAAGACCTTGAAATCTCTAACCCTTGAAAGGGGTGTGTAAACTTTTACTCTGGGGGTCCAAAAGGTAGGGATTGTGTCCTGGGGGTTACACAAAATTGGTACCATTTCTGATATAATTCAGTATGTTGATGATGTGTGTAATGATTAATCATTAAGAGATCACCAAGTCATCAGGGTGCTGGAGATACGTCGAGTGCCCTGTCCCCTGTGGTCCAGAACCAGCACCGCCTACTGACGCGGAAGACGTACCATGAGGTTCTGTAGATGCACAATACACAACAGCTGTGTCTCAGATGCTTAGCTTTTCCTGCCTCGCTAGCATTTTGAGACTCGGGCTGTACCTGAACTTGTGTTCCTTGTTGAACCTCATGAACCACTCTCTTCAGAATGTAACACTGGAAGAATCCTGTCTCCGCCTCACATTGCACCATGCACGAACACCGCATGCCGCATGTCGCGCTTTTCTGTTTTCCCGCTGTTCGTAGCTATAAGCTAACTCCTCTCACCGTGCCACTCACCATTTCTGTCTTTTAATTATGAGCATTTGTCCTCATGGTGTGTGTGAACGTTTTGTCCTCCACAACTCTGCTGACGTCCCTCATCCAACCGTCAACTTTTCTGTGCATAGTGTGTTCACTGGTTGAACTGCGTGATTATAGAAAATTAGTCCACATGAAACGGTTGGTATGAGGCGATGTTCCTTTCACTTTTCACTCATGTCACTCCATCAGAACCTTTCCTTCTGAAAGTTTGTTGTTAATAACAGATCTGTCTCTCTTCTATCTCAAACTAACCTGAATATTGTCTCAAGTTTGTGTTTTGGCTTCACGTGCGGTATCTTGGGACTTGATTGGTTTCATTTGTATGCTCTTTTTTCCCCACAAGCTTGTTGGCTTGTTTTAAACACAGTGAGCCACTGGATTGGTCTTTGGGCCGTTTATATCATTTCCTACATGGAAATGAACAAAGGAGTTCATACTCTGGAAGGAGTATGCTTGTGAGTTTATTTACATTCCTCTTGCTGAACGTTCTGGTGAGTACATGATCGAACCAGCACACTTGAAAGCTACAGAAGAACCTGTACCTGCTGGAACTGATGAGAATAAGTGAAGATGCGCGAGATTTCCACGTTCTTTTTCTTTATTGTGTTTGGCACCTTGGCTCGCAGAGATATTTCATAGTACCATAGTACACGCCATAACGGGAAAGGAAATGCTTATCAAGGCAACAATCCAAGCCCTGAGGCATCTCTCAAACCAGAAGGACTCTGCTTTCCGAACCAATTGGTCATTCTTGTGTATGTGCTCCTTTTGTGGAATTAGGACTCGCGGCTGAGGATGTCTCGGAACCCGTACACGAGTCTTCAGTTGACGAACTTTCACAAACAGCAAATGAAGTTGACCCAGGAGCCGTTGTGTCTGAGCCAACTGTAACAGAACCTGCTTCCGAAACTGTTCCAGAAGACCCTACTCCAGAACCGTCTGTAACTGAAGCTGTACCAGAAGCCCTTGTTTCTGAATCTTCCGTAAGGGAACCAACTGGGGAAGAAGTGACTCTTGAAGCTCCTGTAGAACCTCCAGCTCCTGTTGTTGAGAGCGGTAAGCCTGATACTTCTGCATGGAGACCCGGCGATGTATTTATGTTAAAACAAATGAAGGACCTTTGATCGTTTGATGGCTTTTTTCACTTGTGGAACTGTGGTTAATTTTTTTCTGCTTTTACGTCGGGTAAAACCAACAGAGCCTGTGTCTGAAGTGGCGGCAGAAAGCGTTCCCGAGACTCCATCAGTAAAACAGAGTGGTAAGATTCCAGTTTTAACTGGATGGGAACCAAACAGTTTCACTTTCTTTGGGTTGTTTTCATAGTGGGCCTTCATTTCCTGATGTTGTTCGCCTAAACCCACCCTTTTTTGTTTTTTGTTTTTTGTAGATAAGTGACTGTTGTATCACTAACTGCTAAGGCTAATTCTTAGAGGTCACACCTTATTTGCTAGGTTGATGAGTCTCTTTGTCACCAGGTCCTTTTGATGAAATGTGTGATAATTGTAACGCTAGCTGTTAACGCTAAGAACTCACACATGGGACTAACCTTTCTTCCCCAAATCCTGTTCTCCTAAAATTCTTCCACCCCCCCAACATATAGCTTCGTGTTGAAGAGGTGGCTGTTCTTGATAGACAGTGAGTATGACTAGGTTCTGGCTAGTGAACTTTTTTGTCTTCATTTTAGAGTCTGAACCCGAACCCGCTCCCACTGCTGCTGCCCCTGTAGAACCCACACTTGCCCTTCCTGAGGTCCTGGCACACGCCCCTTACCTCCTGATTGGTGGAGGAACGGCGTCGTTTGCAGCGGCAAGATCTATCCGTGCCCGTGACCCTGGCGCTCGGGTGAGTAATACCAGCTCTACCACTTAACTGTACAGTCCCCTCCGAAACTATTGGAACGGTGAGGCCAATTCATTTGTTTTTGCCGAAGGCCGAAGACATCTGGGTTTGAGATCAAAAGACGAATATGGGAAGAGAGTTTAGAATTCCAGTATTTATATGTAGATGTGCTAAATGACATAGAACATGTCGCTCCAGATCACATTTTGTATCGGACAACCCCGGTGAGCAAAAATATTGGAACACGTCACTGACGGGTGTTTCTTGCGACCCGGGCGTGTCCTGTTAGATTGATTGTTTTAAACAACAAATAGCTCTGAACATCTATACACCTACTATTGGTTTTAGCCTTCGGTTTCACCTGTGAAGACTGCATTTGTTATTAAAAAGGACAAACCAACATGATTGAAGAGTTGCCTCTTTAAAGTCTGTAGGAATAAGTAAAGACATCATTTTTATTTTATATGCCTATATATTTCTTCTGTCCCCCCCAAATATTTTTTTTAGTGAAATGTCACTACATCCATCAGTGTAATTTCTCGAATAGTTTAGTTTCATTTAGCTTTGAACATGATTGCGATCACTGTAATCTAATTTTGTGTTCAAGTGACGGACACTTTAACCAGATTCGTTGGGAGTGACCAATCACAGCAGTGCTAATATCTATATAATCCCCGCCCCCAAAGTCTTGACTCATGAGCAAAGTGAAATGAAGAACATCTCCGTGCGCACAATTCGTGGCACTTTAAAAAAAAAAAAAATAATCACGTTCACTCATAACTGCTCTGTGCGTTCAGGTGAGACACCCATATGCTATGAAACATGGAGAAAGTACAGGTACAAGACCACAAACAGAATGTTGCTTAAGAACTGCGTGGGCGTTCTGGGGTGTTAGATTAGCGTCCTGTTCTCTGTGCAGGTTTTAATCGTGACCGAAGAAGCCGACCTGCCGTACATGAGGCCTCCTCTGTCCAAGGAGCTGTGGTTCTCCGATGACCCCGCTGTCACGGAAACGCTGCGCTTCAAACAGTGGAATGGCAAAGAGAGGAGGTGAGAATCGTGAGAATTTCTTTTTTTTTTTTTTGTTAATTGCGATGCATTTCAAATTCTTCAAGTAGAGTCTTTTGAAGAGTTAGTATTTCATATTAACCTATGTGGTGTGTGTGTGTGTGTGTGTGGGTTATTTGCAGCATTTATTTCCAACCTCCTTCTTTCTACGTGAACCCCAGTGAGCTGGAAATAGTGGAAAATGGGGGTGTGGCTGTGCTGACAGGCAGGAAGGTGAGAGATCGCCCACTTCACACACTTATCTAGAGAGTTCTCCAAAAGGAGAAGCTAATTGTGTGGTGTGTGTGTGTCCTCTAGGTGGTGCACATGGACGTCAGGGAGAATAAAGTTAGACTGAGTGACGGTGATGAGATCTCCTATGACAAGTGTCTGATTGCTACAGGTAAAAAGAAATCCTCTCTCTCTCTCTCTCTCTCTCTCTCTCTCTCTCTCTCTCTCTCATACACTCACACACACACTCTGTTGTGGATGTTAATGTGTGTGTGTGTGTGTGTGTGTGTGTGTGGCAGGTGGAGTCCCCAGGAACCTGCAGGTAATTGAGCGAGCCAGCGAGGAGGTGAAGAACAGGACGACGCTTTTTAGGAAGGTGTGTATCACACAAACACACACTATTCCTCTCTCTAATAATTATTAACCATAAGACTGATAGAAAAACAAACACCTATGTACATCACGTCCTTCTTTTATTCTCTTTATTCCGCCAGGTTTATTATAACCACAGCGGTTTCTCACTACACCGTAATTTCACATCCCATCACAATAACCCTCTCTCTTTCATTTTTTTTTCCCCTTCTCACTCTTCCGCACAGATCGAGGATTTCAAAGCGCTGGAGAAAGTTTCCCGAGAGCTGAAGTCCATCACCATCATCGGGGGCGGATTCCTGGGCAGCGAGCTGGCCTGCGCCTTGGGCAGGAGATGTGAGTCCACACGGCGTCACAGAGCCGTCAGTCACACGGCGGGGAATCGGGTCAACACACTCTCAGCACGAAGGGAAGGGGGACGACAACGAAGTGAAGGCGGGATGAGTCAAATTAATTTGGTCGCATCTCTGGAAGTGTGTCAGCTTTCTACAGTCTAAGCCGGCTTTTTATTTTTTCTTTATTTTGTTTTTCTCTTGTTTTAATATAACAGAAATCTAACATTTTGCTTTAACAGAGTCACTGCTGTAGCAATAATAAATATATCAAATAATTAATAGAAAAGTATCAGATAAATATTAAATAATATAGATGGATATCAAATAATGAAGAGAAACAGATGAATCTAAAAAAACAAACAAAAAACAAATAATAAATATCAGATCATGGACAAGTAATAGATGAAATGCATAAATAATAAAATGAACTGACAAATGAAAAATATTTAAATGATAAATAAAAAATAGGAACGTTTCAAAGATTAATATAAATATATCAGGATTATAGAATTAAATAAAAAAATGGATGCATTTAATAGACAGACGAAAAAAAATCGATACAAAAAACAGGCAAGTGTCAAATAATAAATAATAGAGATGAATATTAAGTAATATAGATAAGTATGAGAATCAAATAAATAAATTATAAATAGATAAATATGAAATAACAATAATAATAATAATAATAAACAGTAAATAATGACATGACTAAACTTAATAAGAGTAAAGGCTACTAAACAAATGAGATTAATAAGATTAATTAAGATTTAATTAAGATTAACAATAATCTCTCTCTCTCTGTCTCTGTAGCTCACGATCTGGGCCTGGAGGTGACCCAGCTGTTCCCGGAGAAAGGGAACATGGGTAAAGTTCTACCTGAGTACCTGAGCAACTGGACCACCGAGAAAGTGAAAAAAGGTGAGCACGATGGGAAGAGTAATAAAAGTCTTTAACATGTTTTCCAGGCTCTGGTCTGGAACAAAATATCTACATTCATATAAGGTGGAACATTTTGTGATTCTCCTGACCTTTAACCCCTGATAGAGGGCGTCCAGGTGCTGACGGAGGCCGTGGTTAAGAACGTGTCCTATAAGGACGGAAAAGTGGAGATAAAACTGAAAGACGGGCGACTGGTGAGTGAGCTGTGTGTGGTTTATAGCAGGTAGTTGAGTTACTCTACACAGTGCTGAAGTTCTTCGTGTGTGTGTGTGTGTGTGTGTGTGTGTGTCTTCAGGTGAAGACGGATCACATCGTGGCAGCCGTGGGTTTGGAGCCCAGCATCGAGCTGGCGAAATCGGCCGGCCTGGAGATCGACTCGGACTTCGGAGGGTATCGGGTGAACGCCGAGCTGCAGGCGCGCTCCAACATCTGGGTGGTGCGTGTGACTGACTTCCTCTCATAGCTGTCTACATCTGCACTCTAGTTTAGCATTTTCTTTTCCTCCACTTTATAATGTACCGGCAATCAGTTCTGCAATCTGCAACACACACTGTATTATGATGAGCACTTTACCGTCTTGTGTGTGTGTGTGTGTGTGTGTGTGTGTGTGTGTACAGGCAGGTGATGCTGCATGTTTCTATGACATCAAGCTGGGTCGGAGGCGGGTGGAGCATCATGATCACGCAGTGGTGAGCGGCAGACTCGCCGGAGAAAACATGACCGGAGCCAAAAAGCCATACTGGCACCAGTCCATGTTCTGGTAGGTACACACACACACACACACACACACACACACACACACACACACACACACACACACACTTGTGCATATTTGCTATTTTTTTATTGTCCAGTTAATAAACAGCATTGACTCTGACGTGTGTGTGTGTGTGTGTGTGTGTGTGTGTGTGTGTGTGTGTGTGTGTGTGTGTGTGTGTTAGGAGTGACCTGGGCCCTGATGTAGGATACGAAGCCATAGGTATTGTAGACAGCAATCTCCCAACTGTAGGAGTGTTTGCAAAAGCTACTGCCAAGGACACACCCAAAGCAGCTACCGAGCAATCAGGTGCACACACTCGTATGGCAAAGCATGCTCATTCATCTAAACACACACACACACACACACACCATACAACGTGTAGTAAAGAAATTCTGTTGTCATTTTTGAGTTTTAGCCACTAAGGACCATATTACCTTATGTTCAAGTCTATAAGCCTGGTGTGTGTGTGTGTGTGTGTGTGTGTGTGTGTGTGTGTGTGTGTGTGTGTGTGTGTTCAGGTACAGGAATCAGGTCAGAGAGTGAGACGGAGGCGGTTGCTGGAGAGTTTTCTACAGCTACAGCAGCTCCTGCCCCACCCACACAGAAGGAGAATTATGGGAAAGGAGTGATCTTCTACCTGAGAGACAAGGTGGTGGTCGGCATTGTGCTGTGGAACGTCTTTAACAGGATGCCCATCGCCAGGAAGGTAGACTCACTCATTCACTGACTCACTCACTCACTCACCAAGTCTCTCACGTACTCGCGCAACCACTGACTCACTCACTCACTGACTGGCTCACTGTTTGAGCCCTTCATTGATTCACTGACTGACTGACTCACTCACTGACTCTCACACTGGCTGAGTCCCTCACGGACTCGACCACTGACTCGCGGAACCACTGACTGACTCACTTGCTCACTGACTGACTCACTGGCTCACTTACTGTCCGAGTCCTGACTCGCTGTTTGAGTCCTTCGCTGACCTACTCCACCACCGAGACTCACTCACTCCTCCTTTGACTCACTGACCGATTGCCTCACTGACTGATTGCCTCACTGACTGATTTTCTCACTCCCCTCCTTCACTCACTGATCCACTTGCTCGCTGACTCACTCACTTACTCATTGACTCACTCACAGATTCACTCACTTGCTCACCGATTCGCTCGCTCACTGACTCACTCACACCTGCGCTCTCTCTCTCTCTCTCTCTCACTGTGTTTCACCTCATATTATTTGTTCGCTTTGTATTTTATCCAAACGACTCCTTTATCGTCCTTTAACACACCCAAACTCCTCTTTTTCACTCTTTCGTATTCTGCTCATCGTTAATGTCTGACGTGTTTGTTTCTAGATCATTAAAGACGGAGAGGAGCACGCTGATCTGAATGAGGTGGCCAAGCTGTTCAATATTCACGAAGACTAAACACACACACACACACACACACACACACGTCGTACTTGTGGAGCCTGGGAAAACATTTCTGCACAGAATTACCATGCACACACTTAGAGACACACACACACACACACACACACTTTGGCTGTGAACTCTGTCAGACCTGTGGTTCTGCCTCCAGCCCTGTTGGTGGCGCCGTGGCCGCGGCTCCCTAATGGACTCGTCGGATCAGTACTGTTCAGTCTCCTCTGAGGAAAACCTGTCGTTTATACGGGAACATCGTACACGTGTTTTCTAGTGAGGTCAGTAAATGTATATTTGCGAAACGCTCGTGCCGTCCGCTCTTTCCTGGAGTCTTGACTTTTTTGCTGCATGAGGTGTTGAAACCCCAGTCAGGATCCACGGCACGCCAAGCCGGCGCTCCAGTACCGCTTTAACACACCTTTAATGTTCTGTTCATGTTAACCACACTATAGATGTGTGGTCATTTACAACACAAGGTTTTGAACTATAAGAACTATATATTCGAACCAATGTTTCTTATTTGTTTCATGATTTGTAATGGAAAGTAATTATGTAACATAGGTAAGATGTGATGTACAGGTTTGAACCAACGACCTTGGCTTGAGGTGCAAAATTAAAGGAATGCCTTTTAACAAGGGGAAGTGGTCACGGGTGTGTTAAACAGTATTGGAACTCGGGGGCCAAGCACCTCATACACATTTCTTTGGATAAACCTGAGCTGTTGCGGCGATTCTGATTGGGGGTTTTAACACCATGGGAAAAAGCTGCACAAACTCCTCTCTCATCTCTCCTGTATCATGTGGCACGGTTTGTTCTTCTGAGACTTGATTAAAACAAATTATTTTTGAACTTGTTCAATGGTTTCGTGTCTCTATAACGTGGTCTGTTCGGAGATTAATGACGTTCTAGAATCAGTTTCACATTTTACGGCTTGCCGGCCTTTATCGGAAATGACTCCGGGGTGAAGTACAAGCGGATCCGTGCACACGGCAGGTGAGGAGTGAAGGTTTTGCTCAAGGACTCAACAGTCGATGGGATTTGAACTTACAACCTTCTGGTCACGAGACACCAGAGAACACCACGCTGTCTATCTTCACACCATCAACGAAGAGACGTCTTAAAACGTAACAACTTAAAACGTAAAGCTTCTTCGGCACATGAATGTTGGTAAACAGAGGTCTTTCAGAAATGGCAAAACAGAGCGTCAACATTTTTGTGCACTTTTCTGGCCACGAGCTTCAGAATTCTGAAGGAAGGAGGTTGCAATCTGATTGGCTCTTCTGTGTTATGTCCGTCTCTCTCTCTCACTGTCTTTCTTGTGTTATGTCTGTCTGTCTCCCTCTGTCTCTTTCTCTGTCTCTGTCCATCTCTCTCCTTCTATCTCCTTCTATATTGTTATATCTAATAATTCTCTCTGTGTCTTTGTCACTCGGTCTCTCTTTCTCTCTCATGTTCTTTTCTCCCTATCTGTTTGTCTCTCTGTTTTTGTCTGTAACTATGTCTCTCTCTCTCTCGCGTTCTTTTCTCTCTCTATCTGTCTGTCTGTCTTTCTCTCTGTCTCTTTCAACCTGTCTCTCTCTCTTTCTCCCTCTCTCTCTCTCTCTCTCTCTCTCTCTCTGGCACTTTCTCTCAGTTTCTTTCAACGTGTCTCATCTCTCCTTTTCACCTTCTCTCAGTCACTGTGTCTCTCTGTCTGTCTGTCTGTGTCTCTCTTTCTCTCTGTCTCTGTCTCTCTCCCTAGTTTTTATAATCCTCAAGTCAGTGAGTGTCAAGGCAACATGAAATATACATCTTCCTCCAGGGCCTCAGACACCCTAAAACTCATCATCTGCTCCACACCAGCCTCATGGCCTTTCACTCCGTGTCTGTGTTCGTGTGTGTGTGTGTGTGCACACTTCTCTCCAAGGTCACCTTACATTATGCACGCTCTCTGGACAGTAGGATGTGCTTTTGAGTTGGAATCCTCATCCAGGTGCATCATCTCCACCTCAGTGTCTTCTACCACCACGAATCATTTTCAAGCACGTTTTCTTGGGGAAAAAAAAAAAAAAGTCAGCTAAAATCATGCAGGTGTTCCTAATATTTGACACTGTATTACACTACACGGGCGACTCTGACAGATCAATCCGCCTCCTGTCATGTTGAATCGGAAAAGACCTCAGTGGAGTGGAAGTCTACAGGTCGGTGAGATGGAGAGAGGAAGCAGGAGATAAAAACGAAATGACAATGACGGTAAGGGACCGAAGCCCTCGGGTGCGTACGTGTCACAGTTGTTTATCCTGATAAACGTCTTTAAACGCATCACATGCCCTGATGCCTACACACACACACACACACACACACATCTGCGTCTGTCTCTGCTCTGGTTCCTCCGGCTAGCGTGACCAGTGAGAAAGAAAAGAAAGGAGGGAGAGTGCGTTAAGACTCTTCTCCCCCCCCACAGACACACACAGTATGAAACTTGCTGGCACTTCTCAGAAAGCTTGATGTGGTTTGTGAGTCCAGCAGTGTGGGAGGAGAAGAGCGTGTGTGTGTGTGTGGGGGGAAGATCTTGGTCCTACGATTTTGGAGCACCACGGTTCATCAAGCAAGAAACAGAGCAGAATGTTCGCACGACTGCAGAAGGTGGTGTGGATTTTGGTGTTTTTTTGGTTATGTGGAGTCTTCAGGTAAGGCATTCTGTCGATCAGGTTTGGATAAGTGAGTGTGTGCTCGTATGGAAAAGTATTTACTCAAGTTGTGTCAATGTGTGCGTGTGTGTGTGTGTGTGGAGACTAGGCATGTGCCGATTATTATTAATTCAATATATTGCAATATTCAATGTGCACCATATCCAGTGAGTACAATTTTCTTTTGCTCCTATTCGAAAAACACAGCTGTCTCCTCACGTTCCTCATCTTGGACAATTCAAGGAGTTGAAAATTGAATTTTCCATTTTGGACAAGGAGTGTGTTGTGTGTGTGTGTTGTGTTTGTGTCGTGTATTTGGACTTCTGTAAATAATGATGCTGATGTTTAGAGACAGTGCTGTCTGGATGAATATTTTTGCTGTAAGTAGAGGATAAACACTTACATCCAGCTTCAGTTGATGAGGCAGATGAGGTCATGTGATCCAATTACATTCTGCCCAAATGAAAATGCGAGACAGTGGAACAATTAGACAACAAGCACAAAAGGGTTAAAGCGAAAACTTTGGTGTTGTAGCTCCCGAACGGCGCCACAGAAAAGCATCTGTGCGAATGCCACAGCCATCCGTAGCCGGGAGACAAGAGAACAAAATTAGCCGTGCTCTCTGGGTGGGAGGGGCATACTCTCTCTCCCCTGTCAATCACAGCGACCCTGGCCAACAGTGAGCACCTGTATGCGGAAGAGGGCGGATAGCGCTTTGCTCTGAGTGTGTTACACCAACCCATAATGTGACATGAGCTTGAGCAGTGAAAAGATGTGCTTGGTTGGCTCTACCATGTCTAGGAGGAAGCAAACGTTAGCCTTCGCACTCCTCGATTGGCAGCTGACGTATGATAGGGGAGAGCTGACAGGTGGGCGGGAATTTGGGGATAAAACTTTAGTGCTGTTTTTAATTTTCGTGACTTCATGAGCACCCGTCTGTTCAAACAGGAATTGAAGGGAAGGGAACACAAGCGTGAAATGGGGCTTAATGTGGAATCAGATTCAGTGGAGAGTAAACATGATGAGAGAGAAAGAGAGAGAGAGAGAGAGAGAGAGCATATGAGACAGGGAAAGATAAAAGGGGCAGAAAGACAGGGAAAGATAGAGCAAAAGAGACAGAAATACAGGGAGATAAAGAGAAAGACAGACTCAGAGTACGCCAGGAAAAGAAGAACAGATACACAGAGGAAAAGAGAGAGAAACAGAGCAAAAAAAAAAAAAACATACAGAGAGCAAGAAAAACAGGGAGAGAGACAGAGTGATGGAGACCAACACAGCTAAAAAGATAGATGTAGTGTGTGTGTGTGTGTGTGTGTGTGTGAGAGAGAGAGAGAGAGAGAGAGAGAGAGTGTAATTGACTGGGAAAGACTTAGAGAGAGACAGAGAAAGAGGGAGGGCATTGTAGTTATTCTTATAATGAGTTTAACTGTCACATATAATATTAACATGTACATTAACATCTCGCCATTTGGGATGCTGACCTGAGGAGGTTTCCACACTGTGTTTAAAAGCACTGGACAGGAAGAACGTTCCAGAAAGAGCTCGGAGACAGCCGAGGGGAACTCGGAAGATGTTGAGTTAAAGTGGGTAGCTGTTGTCAAAAATCATCTTTAAAGTTTTAAACACAAACTTTTTACTTCATAAAGATTATGATGTTAGAATGGAACGACGTGACGTCTCAGATAAGCTCAACCAGAAATCTAGAGCTTTTGCTAGCTAGCTCATTAGTGAAGCATCAAAGCAAAGCAAAGGTGGCTGTTCTAATACATTTCATAATTGCAGTTGATATGAAATGATGAATTCAGGTCTATCCGGTAGGTGGGTAAACAAGCTGCAGTTAGTCCAGAATGTTTCCAGAGACTTTACTAGAACCAGAAGATCTGATCACATCACCGCACACTACACTGGCTCCCATAACAATTTCTCATAATGACATAAAATACTAATAATGACCAATATAACATTAAATGGTCTCTACTGTTATTATTAATACATTATTCTAGGTACTAATAAAGAGCCTGCACCTCTTGATCGAAGCAGGCATGGCAGATCATAAAAGACCAAAAATTTGCTCAGGTACTTTGTGAATTGAATGATCCTTTCCAAGATCTGCCATTTGGGAGATGTCAGTCATTAGCTTTCCCATCTGTTTTTTTTTTTATTGTTATCTAATTCTGAATCTCTCTTTTTCTCCCTTTCGGATTCTTCCAGGCTCACTTTCGGCAGGGAGATGAAATCTCCGAACGGTAGACCTAAGCCTATGTCGCCCTCTGACTTTCTGGACAAGCTGATGGGAAAGACGTCAGGCTATGACGCTCGCATCAGACCCAATTTTAAAGGTACTATCAGCTCAGCTTTTAAAGGTGCAGTGTGTCATTTTTTACACATAGAAAGTCATAATTTCAGAGTCACCTGGTGAAACTGTGACTTGCAATATTAGCATGCAGAGGATCCTGTCCTTCATTTGTAGGCTTCATTTTTCTGGCCCTGAAATTAGCTCCGCCCCTCAACAGTAACAGAGCTATTAAAATCTGCTCCCGGTAGACGTTGCAAGCTGCAAGGGACTTTAAAAGTGCTCAATTAAAAATGTAGTAAGCATTTGTTTCAACCAGATATTGACAATGATTCATTTCTGATTGAACCAGCTGTTTGACAGTGAATTTCACGTTTAATTCGAGTTATTTCACGCTATTCAAAAACAGCTCTAGGTTGAGACATTTTTATTAAAGCCCTCTACAGCTACAAAATACCTAGAATCGTCGTGTAAACGATTTCCCAAAGAAATATTTAACGAATTTTCTAAAAAGCCATTCATTTAATCTGAAATCTGAAACATGCATTTTGTTGTATTTACTGCCCTGTAGGAAATTTTTCTTTCCTTGTCCCTTCATCCCTCTTTCCAGCTGCTGATATTGTTGGGAAATAGCAGCAGCATGCAGAGAGGAACCTGCTGATTTCAGCCGGAAATAAAAATGTACAGTCCAAGTCTCTTCAGTCGCCTTCTGACTGCGGGAATACAAAGACAATCGCTGATAAAGAGGCTGTGTATGTGCGACAGGGAGATACTTTAAAAAAAAAAAAAAGAAGAAAGAAAAGGAAAAAAATCATGCACCCCAAAAATATTTTCTTCTGATTGCCCAGCCTCACCTGCTCAGAAATGCAAAAGGTCAAAAAGGCAAAACCTCAGATTAGTCAGAACAGCAACTTTTTCCACAAAACGACATCTCAGCAGCGCTAATTCTCCAGAGAATAAAAATGTCAGCTATTGTTTTAAAAATAACAGCTGAAAAAAAAAATTTGTTGAGGAAGTAACTTGATAAAAGGTTGTATATCAAGAGAACAGTGCTAGCCTTCAGCTAAAAGCCACCATCCCTGCTGAAAAAAAAAAACCCCAATAGAAACCATTACAGAAATTCTAATGGTTTCCACTACAAATACCATTAAAACCATTAACACTGTAGTTTTTTTTTTTTGGGCCATATTCTATTAGGATTTAACGGTTTGTATTGGTTTCCACTAGACATAAACGTGCCACCAATAGAACCCAACACATTACCAGTAGAGCCCCACAAGGACCATTATAGTTTCCATTGAAACCAATACAATTCCCATTATAACCATGAAAACCATTAGAATTTCTGTAATGCTTTCTATCGTTCTTTTCAGCAGGGATCTTATGAGGCTAATGATGTGCATGCTAAGTGGCATGTAGTCAGTTCTTAGATATTATCTAGCTAGCATGTGGTCAGTGTTTATTTATTTATTTATTAGCTACCTAGCAAATTATGGAATGCCATTCCCACAGGACTTTTGTGAGTGCACTTGCTTCTCTCATTTTAAAGGTCTATGTAAAACATTCCTTTTCTCCAAACGTTTTCGCTGGCTAGCTAGTATGTAGTCACTTCATAGATATTAGCTAGCATGTCATCAGTTGTTAGACATTAGCTAGCTGGTATGAAGTCACTTCTTTCAAATTACCTAGTTCACATGTAGTCATGTTTTTTATATTAGCTAGCTAGTATGTAGTCAGTATTTTATATTAGCTAGCTAGTATGTAGTCAGTGTTTTATATTAGCTAGCTAGTATGTAGTCAGTATTTTATATTAGCTAGCTACTATGTAGTCAGTTTTTTATATTAGCTAGCTAGTATGTAGTCAGTGTTTTATATTAGCTAGCTAGTATGTAGTCAGTATTTTATATTAGCTAGCTAGTATGTAGTCAGTATTTTATATTAGCTAGCTAGTATGTAGTCAGTTTTTTTTATATTAGCTAGCTAGTATGTAGTCAGTATTTTATATATATATTAGTTAGCTAGCATGTAGTCTGTTAGCTTGCTGTCATGTAGTTAGTTCTTTTACAAGAACAATAAAAACACATAGTGGCAGATGAAACAAGTTAAAACTTTGTAAGATATTAACATTTACCTCAGATGTGTTGGTCAAGTACTAATTAAAGACTCCATACGACAAAATGTACGCTAATGCTTATTAGCCTGTTTCCTCGGACAGATGGTCACGTGTGGAATTTTCCCATAAACACGCTGAACTGTAGTGAGAACGGGGTCCATTTTATTTCCTTTGCTGTCCACTCACTGCGTTAACCTACAGACCCAAATTAGTCACTCTGTCTGTTTATCTTTCCCATTTTACATTCTCCTCTGTCTCTTCCTTCACCCATCCACATGGTAGATTATGTTTGACACATTTCCTGCAGGCTTGTGCTCTCATCCCTGTCCTCCCACGCCTCCTCAGCCTCTCACCCTGTCTTCCTAGCCCTTTTTCCTTAGTCTCGTTTTCCCCTGATTTAATTTATCTACTTTTCTCCCGTTTCTCTTTTATTAGCTCACTCTTTCAGTCCTTCTCTCTCTCCATGTGTGTGTGTGTGTGTGTGTGTGTGTGTGTGTGTATATAACTCAGAGCTCATCTATCATTAATTTTTGCACTGGGATGAAGCCGGACGTCAGTGTGTCAGAATGGAAAGTCCCAGCTGATTAGCTGGAAATGTAACTAATGCCCCTAAAGCTCAAATCAATAAATGATCATCTCTCTGAAAGCTATCTTATCAAATATTTACCGAAAATGGTTACGACCGGTTGGGACGGTAATTGGAGGAGGTTGGACAGCTGGCATGGATTCCTCAGCGCTGCTCATTAAACTAGCTTTCTTTTACGCTGTCACAATCTGGCAACCTGGTGAATAATTCACCATGTCGGCATTATCTATAGCCGTGTGCCACAAGTGGAGCGCCGGGTCTCTACCAGAATTTTAGTTCCTATTAACTCCGTCTCAAATGACACTTCTCTAGTGTGTATGTGCTCTTGTATGTGTGTGTATATACTCATTTGTCTTTTCCGTGACACGGCATGTAGGTGTGTTTGTGTGTGTGTGTGTGTGTGTGTGTGTGTGTGTCTTTTTCAGGGCCTCCTGTCAACGTCACCTGCAACATCTTCATCAACAGCTTTGGCTCTGTCACAGAGACAACTATGGTACACACACACACACACACACAAACACAAACACACACACACACAATTCTAGTAGTCGATTGTAAGAAAAGTAAAGGAAGCTGACAACTACCAGTTTAGCATTTTATCACACACCCACCACAGTGACTCATCTCAATATTAGCTTCAGTCCTAATCTCCCCGTCCCTCCTCAGGACTACCGCTTGAACGTGTTCCTCCGGCAGCAGTGGAACGATCCTCGCCTAGCGTATAAGGAGTACCCCGACGACTCGCTCGATCTGGACCCCTCCATGCTGGACTCCATCTGGAAACCCGACCTGTTCTTCGCTAACGAGAAGGGCGCCAACTTCCACGAGGTCACCACCGACAACAAGCTGCTGAGGATCTTTCAGAACGGGAACGTCCTCTACAGCATCCGGTGAGACGATTAAGGGACCATTAAGGCGCTGCAGGGACTCGGAGTTGTAGCGTTAGCTGACCGGTTGAACGCTCGCACACTTGCAGGATGAGCGCTTGTGTGTGTTTTCCCATGCTTGTCTTTCACCTTCTCTCAGGTTGACTCTGATCCTGTCCTGTCCGATGGATCTGAAGAACTTCCCCATGGACATTCAGACCTGCACCATGCAGCTAGAGAGCTGTGAGTGCTTAATTATTAATAGTTGTAATAGTGCTGTTAGTTTCTGGATTCTGATTGGTCAGAAGGTGTTGAGTACTATAGTAGCAGCTCATTCACAGCGATGTATACAGCGTGCCATTTGTGTTTTAGTAAGTATTACTCTTCAGGATTCGGATCTCGTCTTTGAGACTCGCTTTTTTTCTATTCCTAATGCTTGTTCTAACACTCCCAGGTTGGTTCATCTCTAAACTCCCATTCGTGAACCCTGGGACTTTTATATTTTATTCATCTTTGCCCCGCAGGCTTTCCCATAGCACAGTGGGCCCAACGCGTGTCGGCATATTTTCGAGTCGGCCGTGTAAAATTAGCTGTCTGAGAATCTTCCAGGTTGAAGTCTGAGGGGACGGGAAGAGACGTTTCGAGCATTCCGACTCACATAGAAGTCGAGTTGATGTTTTATTCCTGCGCTAAGAATAACCGCGTCTTTAACGAGCCCTCGTCAGCTTTCCCTTACGGCGCGGCAGTGGGCGCGACCTACACATACACTGGCACAAATCATGGCACAACAATGCTGTGTGTGGCTTGTTTGCTAATTAATGAGACGTTTGAAGACGTTTTGCCAATCACATGGCGAGAGTGTAGAGATTTCTGGTAATAAATCATTACCAGAAGGGGGCGCTGTCTTAGAACACTGACACTGTAAAATCACGTTATACTCAAGGACGGCCGTGAAAAGGTGCCGACGTCCTCCCAGTTAGCCAGCAAGGTCATTGTGAGGTCGAGTCGTGAATTGAAAACATGGCTGAAGTGATTTCTTTCCATTTTTTTTGCCCACACAGTCACACTAGCTATCATGCTAACTCACTAGCTAGCTGATCTGCTAACTATAAAGCATACTAACTAGCTAGCAAATAAATAAATTAAGCATGTACATGTAAAACCCAGTGTGTTATATTTTCAAATCTTTACATAACGTTTTGTTCTTGTTCATCTTTAAAAACACGTCAAGCCACAATCTCTCCCCCTCTATTAAAAGAAAATTGCCTCACATCACAATGTCTTCTGGGTCGGCTCTGATTCTGAAGTGCTGAACTAATGTTCAGAATCATTGAACGGACTTCTTCTGAACTCTTGAGACAGGTCGTAAGTTGATGATGGTGATTGAACCAAGAGGAAATGAAGACATGGTGTGTAGAAACGGTGTTAAAATGCAAATTAGTTCCGTCTTTGAGACAAAGCATGGGTTGAAATGTAAAATAAATAAATAAATAAAAAATGTCGTGTTCATCAGCGACTCTCTCTCCTCAGTCGGCTACACCATGAACGATCTGATTTTCCAGTGGCTGGATAAAGGTCCTGTGCAGGTGGCTGATGATTTAACGATGCCGCAATTCGTTCTGAAAGAGGAGAAGGACCTGGGATACTGCACCAAGCACTACAACACCGGTACGACGCGCATGTGCGCTTACACGTGAATATGCACAAAACACTGCTTAGGTCAAACGTCTAATTGCATTTAAATGAATTCGGTGCGCAGAAATGCCACAGGACTTTAGAAACGCGCTCTGACCTTTTTGTATGCAGATTTGTGGAAGCGGTGTGTAATGACAATATTTTTTAAGGAGCAGCATCACTTCCTGAATATTTACCGACGTTATTACATTCTTACTGATGTATCGCACGTGTGTTTGGGCAGGTAAGTTCACCTGCATCGAGGTGAAGTTCCACCTGCAGAGGCAGATGGGATATTATCTGATCCAGATGTACATTCCCAGCCTGC
Organism: Cranoglanis bouderius; assembly: GCA_023630585.1. Taxonomy (NCBI): domain Eukaryota; kingdom Metazoa; phylum Chordata; class Actinopteri; order Siluriformes; family Cranoglanididae; genus Cranoglanis; species Cranoglanis bouderius. The sequence continues at coordinate 2,346,328 of CM042548.1, forward strand.
TGACGGTCATCCTGTCCTGGGTTTCATTCTGGATCAACATGGACGCCGCTCCTGCTCGAGTCGGCCTCGGCATCACCACCGTCCTCACCATGACGACGCAGAGCTCCGGCTCCAGGGCCTCGCTTCCCAAGGTTTTACATAACTGTCTCTGCAACTATCCAACCATCCATCACCCCTAGTACCGTAAAAACTAGAACTCCACCTCCAGAGTCTCACTGCCCAAGGGTTTTCATATCCATCTCATCCACTCAGTTAACCATTTTCCATCTATCCATTCATTCATCAATTCATAGTACTGATGTCCAGCCTCACTAACCAAGCCGTCATTCATCCATCTTCAGTACTGTAGCAAAACAGATCTCCACTCATCCATCCTCATCCGTACTGTAAGGTCTGACTGCAGAGACTTCCCAACTAGGTTTTATCCATCCATCCATCCATCCATCCACAGTACTGTAAGGTCTGACTGCAGAGACTTCCCAACTAGGTTTTATCCATCCATCCATCCATCCATCCATCCATCCACAGTACTGTAAGGTCTGGCTGCAGAGAGTCCCCAACTAGGTTTTATCCATCCATCCATCCATCCATCCATCCACAGAACTGTAAGGTCTGGCTGCAGAGACTCAACAACTATGTTTTATCCATCCATCTATCTATCTATCTATCCATCCATCCATCCATCCATCCATCCATCCATAGTGCTGTAAGTTCTGGCTGCAGAGACTCAACAACTATGTTTTATCCATCCATCCATCCATCCATCCATTCATCCACAGAACTGTAAGGTCTGGCTGCAGAGACTCCCCAACTATGTTTTATCCATCCATCCATCTATCTATCTATCTATCTATCCATCCATCCATCCATAGTGCTGTAAGTTCTGGCTGCAGAGACTCAACAACTATGTTTTATCCATCCATCCATCCATCCATCCATAGTGCTGTAAGTTCTGGCTGCAGAGACTCAACAACTATGTTTTATCCATCCATCCATCCATCCATCCATCCATCCACAGAACTTAGGTCTGGCTGCAGAGACTCCCCAACTATGTTTTATCCATCCATCCATCCATCCACAGTACTGTAAGGTCTGGCTGCAGAGACTCTGTTTTATCCATCCATCCATCCATCTGACTGTAACTATTCATGCATTCATTCCTTACTACATATTCACAACATTCATCTAACCATTCGTAGCATGGCTGCTACTCCTCCATTCAACCTTCTATTTGTCAATCTGTTTTGTAAAATGTATTGTGTGTGTGTGTGTGTGTGTGTGTGTGTTGTAGGTGTCCTATGTGAAGGCGATAGATATCTGGATGGCGGTGTGTTTGCTGTTCGTCTTCGCCGCGTTGTTGGAGTATGCCGCTGTGAACTTCGTCTCTCGGCAACACAAAGAGTTCTTCAGACTCAGGAGGCGACTGCAGGAAGAGCGGCGTCAAAGAGCCGTGAGTGACAGCACCAAGCCCTGCCCCCACACATCCGCACACACCATGGCCAAGTCACAGCTATATACACCATTACAAATGTCTCCGCGTTATCAATCCACAAAGGATGTGTCCCGAACTACAACCTGTTCACTATATAGGTGACATACACATTTATTTGCCGTGTAGCGCAACTTTTGTCCATGTGGTAGCATCGCCCGACACTGCAGCATGATGAAATTCACTGCAATCATGAAGAGAAGTATAAAACGTCCAAATGAGGTTCAGAATACCCATAATGCACCGAATGATACGAGACCGCCAGTATGTAGTGAATCGTGTATGAGATTTGGGACACGTCCACAGTGATGAGGTGCATGGTGTTTATGTGGTCTACATAGTGAGTAGGGTGTAGTTTCAGACAAACAGAATGGGCAACAAATGTATATCAGTATATCAGGGGTTCTCAGATGTTTGTGCGCGTGTGTGTGTGTGTGTGTGTGTGTTTTGCTGGGATTTGCAGTGACCTAGTTTCAGAGGCTTAGTTGTGTGTGTGTGTGTGTGTGTGTGTGTGTGTGTGTGTGTAGAGAACACGAGAGTGAGGCAATGATTTGCTCCGTGAATAAATAATGTGTTATGCCCATTTCTGAGTAAACTGTGTGTGTGTGTGTTGTTCAGGCTTCAGGTCAGTTTAGTGGAGCCGAGACGAAAAGCAAGAGCAATGATGTTACAGGCAACACAACGTCCTACAGGAACACAAAACACTGCAG
>CM042548.1:2353526-2373526 GCA_023630585.1 Cranoglanis bouderius
TTTACATACCATGGCTGCCCTCCTAGCGCAAGAAGTAAAAGAGGAAGTGGATTCGCCTCGCGCGGGTTTAGTACCGGGTCATGCGGAAAGGGAAGCCGCGACTGAAGGCAACGGCGCCATCCTGTGTTCAAAATGGCGCGAGTTTGAAACGTTGTGTTTGAATCATTTGTAGGTTTTAGGCCCCGTCGATGTTATAAAACATTTTAAAATGCATTAAATCTTTCCCATATACTACAAAACGTCCAGACAATACATTTATAACACATCATAATTTCATTCTTGTAGTATATTAACGTTTATTTGATATTTAACAGTGATTTTTTTTTTTTAAAAGTATGATAAACCAAACAATACAGAGTGCATTTAATAATTTCGCCTAATTTTGGTTTAAAGTAGATACAGCTTTGCAGATTTGTCAGCTATTTTATGTTGAAGTAACTTTAAATACGATTTCATCATATTGTTTGAACACGAATAGCTAACAAGGCAGTAAAACTAAGCTAGCTAGCTATTAAACTTTACTGGCTAGTCACCTGTTAGCTAGCTAGTTTCTTTCTATTTCTGTCTACATATTATATCATAAAATACTTTTTTGAAGTTTATAATCACTAAAATATCTCTATCTATCTATCTATTTATCTATCTATGTATCTATCTATCTATCTATCTTACATTTACATTTATTCATCTAGCAAACGCTTTTATCCGAAGCAACTTACAAATGAGGAAATACAAGCAACTGTTTTTAACTGAGTGCTAGAGGAGCAAAGTGCACAGAATAGAGGTGTAAGTGCAGATTTATTTATTTACTGATTTATTTTGAATGTGGACAAGTCAGGGGTTAGTTAAGTGTTCAAGGAAGAGGTGGGTCTTTAGTTGTTGTTGTTGTTGTTGTTTTTTTAAATGTGACGGATTCTGCTGTCCGGATTGAGGCTGGAAGTTCATTGTTGTGCATGTTTTGCATTAGAAAGGTAATCTCATATTAAGAAAATATATCTGACCTCGTCTTAATAAGATCTTCCAGCTAATATTGAGCAAGATTTAACCAGTAACAAGCTACAACAATGTTCCAGCAGAGGAATACAATTGTTTCCCTTATTTTAAGATTAAGACCACTTGCACAAAAATTTTTCAACGAAGCAGCCGTGTCACGGTTATGCTGAAATCCACACTGAGCTACATTACCCATCAGATCCCACTGATCACTCACACTTGTTCTGTGTTACCCCTAATAAGCACCCCATAGACATTCTAGTTTTTCAGCACTTAATTGCTAATTGTCTTTCTCATAGTCTGTATGTCCATTGTTATGTTTATTGTGTTTCTTGTTTTCAAAGTTTTGCTTGTTTGCTTTGCACTTCATTCAAAAAAAAACAAAAACATCTGTGCTCGCATCTGCCGCCCCCTACAATCCATGACACTATGTTGCAGAGTGTTTCCCTGTTTCAATAAAAATGCTAAAAATAACAACTGGTGACTTAATTTAAGACAAAGTCACTTATTTTTATTATGCTGTTTGAAGAAATTGTCTCATTGTAAGCTTTTCTTTTCTCCCCCCCCTTCTAATTATTAATCTAAGCTTAAGGGATAAATTCTTAAAGTCAGCTAAATCAAAAGCCACAAATATTCATTTTAAGTAAGTCTATCTTGAATAACTGAGTTTTCATTGCTTGTAATAAGCACATCTTGCTTAAATGTTGGCATTTTTGTGAAGTTTTAAGATCCAATAGCATTTTTCAGTGACTAGATATTTAAGAATTCTTACAAAGTCTGTTTTCCTTACCCCACTGGCAGATTTTTATTTTTATTTTTGCTTGATTTTAGTACACTTTAACTAGATTTAAGTGTGTCTTGCTTGTTTCGAGAAAGGCATTTGTTGCAGTGGAGGCCTGGGAGTAGTGCATTGCAGTAGTCCAGTTTTGAGATAAGAGCCTGGACTAGTAGCTGTGCCATATGATCAGTGAGACAGGGTCTGATTTTCTTGATGTTATAGAGAATGAACCTACAGGACCGTGCAGTTGTTGATATGTGCTCTTTAAAGTTCAAGTGGTCATCGAAAGCCAGGAGAGGAGAGGGTTGACAGGAGGATCTGATGATTCACTGTGTCAAAGGCAGCAGATGTATGTATGTATATATGTATGTATGCATCTATCTATCTATCTATCGATCTATCTATCTATCTATCTATCTATCACAAAGTAATGACTTACCTTTTCAAATGTGTAAATAATGATATGATTAATAGTCTTTGAATGCACTGATTTCAGATTTGTTTCCCCTCATTTGATTGAACACATTTCCATTTCCAAGAAGAAGCTCCTCATTTACATAGAGTTAAAATTACACACTGCAGGTCAGCAGATGTTTCCTGAGTGTTCCTCCATCCATGACGTGTGACGTGTCAGAGTGTGTGTGTGTGTGTGTGTGTGTGTGTGTGTGTGTGTGTGTGTGTGTGTGTGTGTGAGTTTTGATAATCGGACTATAACACACTTTCCTATGTGCTGCATTAGTTACAGAAATGTTCCACTGGATACAAAAACAACTTGTAGAAAAATGTATAATTGTTGATATGATGAATTTTTCTTATGTAAGCAGATGTTTATTCACCATTTATGGAAGGAGTCTCCAGTGTCAGTGCTTTGTAACACTCAGAAAGTTTTCCCACCACCGTGTTACTGTTACCACTCCAAAGGTTTTGTGCTCACACACTTCATGAAGGACTTAAACAAACAGTTCTCTTTTTTCAGAATTGCACTTTTATTCAAATTCTATTTTGGTTACATGCAGGAGTTGATATCCTTTCTTTCTCTACAGATTAATCTATAACGTCTATAAACCTTTGCAGAGATAATCATATATATATATATATATATATAAAGCAATGATCAGGTTCATTCACTGCATTCAGACTTGTTAATCTTCACCGATGCGGCTTTTCCTCCAGCAGACACTTCACACGTTATGGCTTTGCTGTTTTCCCACTCTGAGCTGTCGATGGTCAAATAGCTGCTCAGTGCGAATTTCTTATTGGCTTGCTGCTGTGCAGAGCCGGTGATGACTCCACTGGTGACCGAGTTCCCGTTCACGAGCCAACGCACATCAGCAAAACCACCGGCCACTTCGCTGGCCAAACACACTAGAGTGGCTTTGTTAGACTTCAGCTCTTCACTGGACGGAGGGAGAACGGTCAGAACAGGAGCCGGGAGAGCAGCGTCTGATTCCACACACAGCGGGAGATATTCATTAAACAAAATAACACAAATCTAATGTGCAGATAGGAATGTAATACAATTTTAATTAAATGTTAGACGTTTCCATTAAGAATGAAGCATTAAATCTGTCTGTATGGCAGAATATCAGAGAACGAAAAAAAATTAAGCACTAAAATGGATTTATACTTTGTGTTTTGAATTAACATTTAATAATTTAAATTTAAAAATCAAGCAAATTACAAATCAAGAAAGTATCTATACAATTCTCTGTCTCTTACAGATGTTAAATGTACAAAATATTCAAAACTGACTGAGACACAAACAAATAAAACACACATGAAACATGTCTAAATAAATTTCTCAAACTGGAAAAAGAAATAAAAGTTGATGCTAGAACATGCAGTGTGACTCTGAAGCAGTGTAGAAGTCTAGTGTAGGAAAAAGGTGAGAAGTTTTACTTACTGCTGACGATCAGCTTTGTTCCTTGGCCGAATACCACAGTGATTCATTCAGTGTCCTCACCTGTACAAAAACCTCCCCAGATACAGAAGTGAAAGCAGAAGAACTGAAACGTCCTCCAGACTTCAGCTCTCTCTTCTACTGTCTACGATCAGCACTCACTCCTTTCAGATCCCATTCCAGTGTCAGTGAATCACACATCTCTGTAATGTTCTCACGTCCTGCTGAAGAGAATCAGAGCACATCATCAAATCTTTATTGGAAAACCAAGAACCGTGGACGGGAAAGAAACACTGAACCACATCCAGGAGATCTTCAGCTTTAATCATTCCCTAACACACACTGAGGATCTCCTTCTGGACAGCAGTGGCCTGTGACCATGGATTTCATTGGTGCAGGACAACATTAACAACAACATAACCTCAAACTAGAATAACCCTGTAATAAGCAGTTGAGAGCCAATGAGACTTGAACATGACTTGAACAAACTAACTGTATAATTCCATTAGCTGATCAAACTGAACACTAGGTACAATAATAACTCTATGGAGCCGAATGGGGCAGTGAACACTTTTTTTGGCCACTCAAAAGAGTTAATTAGTATTTCAGTGGAATTTAAAATGTATGGAGTTGTGAATGAGGACTTCATGAAGATTAACATTTGTTGAATGGCTGATATACAGGATATGGTGGGGTTCTGCATCACCAGCCCCTATGGACGAGCCGTGACAGTTCACATTGTCGTCACTTTATGTGTGTCACTAATCCCAAAAATCAGAGGAGTCAGAGGTCGTACCGTATCTGTGCTCTTCAACTGTGGAGAATTCAAAGTGTCTTCAGTGAACATCAAGTGAGTTTCCACTTCAGTTCCAGTGATTTGAAGTTCAGGTTTATGTTGTTTCTCGTGTTGTGTGAAAGCAGAAGTGAGTGTGAGCAGTGAGGAGGTTTTTGTCATAGTGTACATCACTGTGATACATTCTCTTTAGCAGAGTTGTCCCATGTGCCACAGTAATACACTGCCGAGTCTCCCACCTCCATATTACTGATTATTAACTGATAGTCGATGTTTGAAGAGGCTTTAGATGTGAAGCGTGTGGATGAAAAATTGTCTCCATATTTATCAGGAGAGGAGTGAGAATGATAAAATCTCAGCACAAACTGTGGAGCTTCTTGTGGAATCTGTTTATACCAGGAGACATACTTTTCATCCTTTTTGATGTTACAGTCCATAGAGACAGTTTTCCCCTTATCTTCTGTTATAACCGAAGGCTTTTGTGTCACAACTTTCTGTGAACTGACCACTGCAACATAAAGCAACACCGAGTGTCATTATCATTTAAAAGAGAATTAGAATGAATGAAAAGGCTTGAGTGTGAAGAGGAAAGCAGGAGCAGGAATCTTACATGCCAGAGCAGGGAGCAGAGCGCAGACGCTGAGCAGCATGATGTCAGTGTGATCAGCAGAGTGACGAACCGAGTGGAGCCGGCTTTCATAAAGCGTCAGAGGCGGGACCTGGATCTGCTGTCAGCCAATCAGACGAGTGGAAAGAACAGTTGCACTCTTATGTCAATCCCATGATTTATTAAAAGCATCTGTGCTGAAGAATTACTTTGCAGAATGGAAGCCATAAACGATACAGAGCGCAGATTTACAGTGCATGTGTTAACTATTATGTAAAAATGTTGTCATTTACATTTATACGGTAATGAATAGAAGACCAAACAGAAATATTTACAGAATATTTAACACATTATTGATTTCATGTTTCAGTAACTAGAAGAAAATCCACTATATTGTTTGGACATGAATAGCTAACAAGGTAGCAAACAAAGCTAGCTAGCTATTTAACTTTACTAGCTAGTCACCTGCTATTAACAACCTAGCTTGTTACTTTCTTTTAGATTTAGGAGTCTTCATATGATATCATAAAAATACTTTTAAAGTTTAGAATCACTAAACTATCTACCTATCTATCTGTCTGTCTGTCTGTCCGTCTGTCTGTCTGTCTGTCTGTTTGTCTGTCTGGCCGATTTCAGATTTGTTTCCCCTCATTTGATTGAACACATTTCCATTTCCAAGAAGAAGCTCCTCATTTACATAGAGTTAAAATTACACACTGCAGGTCAGCAGATGTTTCCTGAGTGTTCCTCCATCCATGACGTGTGACGTGTCAGTGTGTGTGTGTGTGTGTGTGTGTGTGTGTGTGTGTGTGTGTGTGTGAGTTCTGATAAACGGACTATAACACACTTTCCTATGTGCTGCATTAGTTACAGAAATGTTCCACTGGATACAAAAACAACTTGTAGAAAAATGTATAATTGTTGATATGATGAATTTTTCTTATGTAAGCAGATGTTTATTCACCATTTATGGAAGGAGTCTCCAGTGTCAGTGCTTTGTAATACTCAGAAAGTTTTCCCACCACCGTGTTACTGTTACCACTCCAAAGGTTTTGTGCTCACACACTTCATGAAGGACTTAAACAAACAGTTTTTCAGAATTGTACTTTTATTCAAATTCTATTTTGGTTACATGCAGGAGTTGATATCCTTTCTTTCTCTACAGATTAATCTATAACGTCTATAAACCTTTGCTGAGATAATCATATATATATATATATATATATATATATATATATATATATATATATATATATATATATATATATATATATATTTATATATATAAAGCAATGATCAGGTTCATTCACTGCATTCAGACTTGTTAATCTTCACCGATGAGGCTTTTCCTCCAGCAGACACTTCAGACGTTATGACTTTGTCGTTTTCCCACTCGGAGCTGTCAATGGTCAAATAGCTGCTCAGTGTGAATTCCTTTCAGACTTCAGCTCTCTCTTCTACTGTCTACGATCAGCACTCACTCCTTTCAGATCCCATTCCAGTGTCAGTGAATCACACATCTCTGTAATGTTCTCACGTCCTGCTGAAGAGAATCAGAGCACATCATCAAATCTTTATTGGAAAACCAAGAACCGTGAACAGGAAAGAAACACTGAACCACATCCAAGAGATCTTCAGCTTTAATCATTCCCTAACACACACTGAGGATCTCCTTCTGGACAGCAGTGGCCTGTGACCATGGATTTCATTGGTGCAGGACAACATTAACAACAACATAACCTCAAACTAGAATAACCCTGTAATAAGCAGTTGAGAGCCAATGAGACTTGAACTTGACTTGAACAAACTAACTGTATAATTCCATTAGTTGATCAAACTGAACACTAGGTACAATAATAACTCTATGGAGCTGAATGGGGCAGTGAACACTTTTTTTTTGGCCACTCAAAAGAGTTAATTAAAATTTTCAGTGGAATTTAAAAGTGAGTTTCCACTTCAGTTCCAGTGATTTGAAGTTCAGGTTTATGTTGTTTCTCGTGTTGTGTGAAAGCAGAAGTGAGTGTGAGCAGTGAGGAGGTTTTTGTCATGGTGTACATCACTGTGATACAGCTGCACTAGCAGAGTTGTCCCATGTGCCACAGTAATACACTGCCGAGTCTCCCACCTCCACATTACTGATTATTAACTGATAGTCGATGTTTGAAGAGGCTTTAGATGTGAAGCGTGTGGATGAAAAATTGTCTCCATATTTATCAGGAGAGGAGTGAGAATGATAAAATCTCAGCACAAACTGTGGAGCTTCTTGTGGAATCTGTTTATACCAGGAGACATACTTTTCATCCTTTTTGATGTTACAGTCCATAGAGACAGTTTTCCCCTTATCTTCTGTTATAACCGAAGGCTTTTGTGTCACAACTTTCTGTGAACTGACCACTGCAACATAAAGCAACACCGAGTGTCATTATCATTTAAAAGAGAATTAGAATGAATGAAAAGGCTTGAGTGTGAAGAGGAAAGCAGGAGCAGGAATCTTACATGCCAGAGCAGGGAGCAGAGCGCAGACGCTGAGCAGCATGATGTCAGTGTGATCAGCAGAGTGACGAACCGAGTGGAGCCGGCTTTCATAAAGCGTCAGAGGCGGGACCTGGATCTGCTGTCAGCCAATCAGACAAATAGACAAATAGAGGAAATGGGATCAGATGCTATAATCATGAACATGAGCAAGCTGACCAACAATGTAGGAGGGTTTAGTGATTAATGTGTTGATCAATTTTCTATAACAGCAGCTATAACAGTAGTGCAGCTGCAAATCACAGGTTTATATTGCGCTCATTCTAATACGTCATCGTTTCTATAGTAACAGCTCATTCACAGGGACTTGTACGGCTGACGAGTTACATAATAATAATCCTACTAATACATGTATTTTAAAAAAAAACTGCTGTTAAATATATAATTTTTGATATGGTGAAGTTTTCTGTGAGGAGATGTTTATGCAACATTCATGGAAGGAGTCTCCAGTGTCAGCACTTTGTAACAGTCAGAAGAAAAGTTGAAAATCTGAAAGGTTAGTAACTTTTTAGTTACAGTATATACAACGAAAAGGTATATTTTTCTTTAACAGCACAACATTTCAGTGTAACTATAAACACATTCTGTAAGTGAATGTGAGCAGTGAGGAGGTTTTTGTCTTGGTGTCCGTCACTGTGATACGTCTACACCAGAAGCATCAGTGTGGCAGAAATACACAGTCGAGTCTTCCATGACAACAGTTTGCACAACCAGAGTGTAATCTGATTTAGAGGAGTGCGTTGATGTGAATTTAGGAGACGAGAAACCAGATCCGTATTTAGGAGAGCTCCAGTCATGACGATTACTTAACACGTACTGAGGAACTCCTCCAGGAACCTGTTTGTACTAGCTTACATAGTTCTCAACAGTCCCCAGATTACAGTCCATGGTGACCGTCTGTCCTTGAGTCAGTGTGAGAACAGGAGGCTTCTGCGTCACCACAGTCACACCACTGACACCTGGAATAAAAACAGCACACACGTTACATCGCTTCATGCTCACATTAGATGGAGCTGAAATGCTGATGAGCTCCAGAGCTGTGAAATCTTACATGAGAGAGCAGTGAAGAGAGAGCAGAGCGCTGGCAGCATGGTGTCCGTGTGTGATGGGACTCTCGTGCTGAGTGAAGAGATGAGCAGCGTGAGGAGCAGATAAAGGAGAGACTACAGGGACGTGCTATAAGAGGGACAGGAGGAGGGGCAGAGGGAGGAGACGCTCAACAACACACACCACAGCTGACCCACTACATTACTGTCATGTGCTATAGAGTCCACATCTTTACATCTTTACATCTTCACACTGAGTTATTTAGAATCGAAGTTATCATGTCGTATCTATTTCAGTATTCCTATCATCTGTGGAATCCTACTGCTTAACTGAGTTTAACTCAAATACATTTTAGATGGATTTATTTTTAACGCATTAACATACAGAGTTTGTGGTTCTTCCACTCAGAGAGAAGTGAAAGAGAGAAACCACATCATTTACATGGAGCTGAAATGACAGATCAGGGGCCAGCAGGTGTATCCTGAGTGAGAGAGGACGTCCACACACTGATTAGGACTCTGAGTCGTCTCTTGGGGAAAATGTCTACATCTGCTCCTCTCTCTCTCTCTCTCTCTCTCTCTCTCTCTGAACTCCTATACCACCTCCTCATGCTGCACTGAAGTGTGAAAACTGAAAAAATAAAAGTTAAATAGAAAAGTAAGTAGAAATGTGATGCTATTGATATATAATTTGCCACATAAAAATTAATTATTTCTGGATGCGGCTTTTTAAGGAAGTAGTTCTTTTTAAAAAGGTGAAAATGAGGGTATGTGGTGTAAGCAAAAAGCTAAGAGCACTCCTTTTAATAAGTCTATTTTAAGAAAAAAAAAATACCAGTATGAAACCTTGTTATGTAACATTTAATGTTGTTAATATACACCAATCAGCCATAACATTAAAACCACCCGCCTAATATTGTGTAGGTCCCCCTTGCGCCACCAAAACAGCCCTGACCCGTCGAGGCATGGACTCCACAAGACCTCTGAAGGTGTGCTGTGGTATCTGGCACCAAGACGTTAGCAGCAGATCCTTTAAGTCCTGTAAGTTGCGAGGTGGGGCCTCCATGGATCAGACTTGTTTGTCCAGAACATCCCACAGATGCTCTATTGGATTGAGATCTGGGGAATTTGGAGGCCGAGTCAACACCTTGAACTCTTTGTCATGTTCCTCAAACCATTCCTGAACAATTTTTGTAGTGTGGCAGGGCGCATTATCCTGCTGAATGAGGGAATACCGTTGCCATGAAGGGGCGTACTCGGTCTGCAACAATGTTTAGGTAGTCATAGTCTAGGTAACATCCACATGAATGCCAGGACCCAAGGTTTCCCAGCAGAACATTCCCCAGAGCATCACACTCCCTCCGCCGGCTTGCCTTCTTCCCATAGTGCATCCTGGTGCCATCTCTTCCCCAGGTAAGCAACGTACACGCACCTGGCCGTCCACATGATGTAAAAGAAAATGTGATTCATCAGACCAGGCCACCTTCTTCCATTGCTTCATGGTCCAGTTCTGATGCTCACGTGCACATTGTAGGAGCTTTCAGTGGTGAACAGGGATCAGCATGGGCGCTCTGACCGGTCTGCAGCTACGCAGCTCCATATGCAGCAAGCTGTGATGCACTGTGTGTTCTGACACCTTTCTATCAGAGCCAGCACTAACTTTTTCAGTAATTTGTGCTACAGGAGCTCTTCTGTGGGATCGGACCAGACGGGCTAGCCTTCGCTCCCCCACATGCATCAATGAGCCTTGGGCGCCCATGACCCTGTCGCTGGTTCACCGGTTGTCCTTCCTTGGACCACTTTTGGTAGGTACTAACCACTGCATACCAGGAACACCTCAAAAAAACTGCTGTTTTGGAGATGCTCTGATCCAGTTGTCTAACCATCACAATTTGGCCCTTGTCAAAGTTGCTCAGATCCTTACGCTTGCCCATTTTTCCTGCTTCCAACACATCAACTTCGAGAACTGACTGTTCACATGCTGCCTAATATATCCCACCCTCTGTCCGGTGCCATTGTAACAAGATATTCAGTGTTATTCACTTCACCTGAAAATGGATTTTAATGTTATGGCTGATCGGTGTATACGGCAAGTTTGCAATTCCATTCAGGTCCATTCATACACCGTGAGTTAAAGCTGTTACCTAAGTATAACCTTTAAATATTGTTCACCATGTACATAAGTAAGGTTGCTAGCAAATGGAGATCTGTTGATCGCATAATTAACAAGCTTCATCTGAACATTGTGCAATAGAAATGTCTAAATCAGGATATTAATTAGCACCTAGAATTAGGTTTGTTTGCTAATCACTGGCTAATCATTTGCCAAAAAAAAAAAAAAAAAAAAGCTCCATAAACACCATGCAGTAGCCTAGCTAAGCATTAGCTTGTGGCTTTTCTTAGCTAGCAATCTGGCTCGTTTTCAGCAGCCATGGCCTGGTGTACTATGCGCTGTATTATATTATATACTGTAGCATGTACTTGAGTATTTAGAACCTGATTTCAAGTAGTAACATCTCAAAAAGAAAGTTTGCACTAAACAGAAAGCACAGGTCGTTCATTGTGCGGTACCTCATGTAACAACAAGCACAGGTTTTAAAACCCAAAATGGTGGTGCTACAAATTTGTGTCCCTGGTGCAGTAATGGCGTTCTCAATGCATCTTAGCGTAATTTTGCAATATAATACCCCAGCTCAGTATTCTTCAGTAATACACGGATGAACCCAGAAGACTCCCGGGTTTGTACAATGTTTATTTAGTTTAGGTAGGCAGCTAGATAGCTCAGAGTATACAGCCATGATGTTCTTATTTCACTGTATCACATCATTTTTAGCTTTTAGACTAGGACATAGAAAAGAAGGCATAGGGTTTAATCATGGAATCCAGAAACAGCACTTTCGTTTAAAAAACAAAAAACCAACATAATATTTATGTTACAGCAGGAATTCGTTAGCATTTACTGAAAGACGAAAAGATAGGTAGATGTCAGTACTGCTTTCGCACCACTAGGTGGCAGCATGTTCATATAAAAATACATCTTTGTACATTTCCGCTAGAGGCATTTCTGAACACACACTGTTTTTGACACACTGTCATCTATAAAACTAAACATAAGGTCGTAGCAGAGCTAAAAACAGCCGTAGCTCCATCTCCAGGTGAGAATGACTTTCGTATAACACATTAGTGATGTAAATTTCAGCTCTTTTCAGCGAGTCGGATCATTTGGCTCGGCTCACCAATATGAGTCGACTCTTTCGGCTCCCAAATGACTCGGTTTTTTTTCTTCTTTGCCGAAGGATGGTTTAATGCATCTCACTGCGATTAACAAAAAAGCAAAAAGGAAACAGAAACTAAATAAAGTCTCTCTCTCTCTCTCTCTCACCTCTTTTTCTTTCTTTCTTTCTTTCTTTCTTTCTTTCTTTATTTCTTTCCCTGTGTTTGTGTGTCTCTCTCTCCCTGTCTCTCTCTTTCTTTTCCTGTGTCTCTCTCTCCCTGTCAATCTATTTCTATTTGTCCCTATTTCTCTCTCCCTCCCTGTGTATCCTTCTCACCCTCTCTCTTTCTTTTCCTGTGTGTCTCTCTCTCCCTGTCAATCTCCTTCTGTTTCTCCCTCTCTCTCCATCACTGTGTATTTCTCCCTCACTGTGTCTCTCTCTCTCTCACACTGTCTCTCTCTTTCTTTTCCTGTGTGTGTGTCTCTATCCCTGTACCTCTCACAATCTCTCTCTCTCTCTCTCTCTCTCTCTCTCTCTCCTACCAGGATACATTACCTGCTGTTGACCCTCCCTCTTGTCTTTCTTCTACTTCCTGTTTCCGTCTGTGTCTCTCTCTGTCTTTTGCATTCTCCCTATCCTTGGTTCCCCTCCACCCCCCATCGCTCCATCGTTGCCACTCCTTCCCTCCCCTCCTCCATCTCTCTCGTTCGTTCGTTCTTTCTTTCTCTCTCTCTCTCTCTCTCTCTCTCTCTCTCTCTCTCTCTCTCTCTCACTGCAGTACACAGTGCTGTTAGCGTCATGTGGCTGTGTGTGGAACAGAAGCCACTGCAGCATGGTGCACTAGCGTCACACCGGACCGACCTGCCACTGTGTGTGTGTGTATGTGTGTGTGTGTGTGTGTGTGTGTGTGTGTGCATGATTACCAACATTGGATTTAAACACTGGGATTTTTTCCAACACAACAGTCATTTCCATCTGTGTGTGTTTGTGTGTTCCATTGAAGGCTTGTATTTTTAGATTCTCTCAGCTAAACCTGCTCTCTCTCTCTCTCAACCCCCTCCCACGCCAACCCACCCCACCCCATCCCACACACACACACACACACGCACACACACCGTTGGCTCCTCCCACCCTGCCCCTTCCGCCTCAGCTCGACATTGGGACAGCGTAGTGAGCGGACGCGGTGCAGGACCTGGAGCATCTTCACACACACACACACACACATTGCCATTTTTTTCCTTCCATCTCTTCCATCCATTGGAGCCTCTTCACCATGTGAATGCATCAGTGATATTCTTCGTTCAGACGCGGCCGGATACAGCAGTACCGTGTGTTTCCTTTCGGAACGCTCTGGCGTGCGCGCGTGTGTTTTTGGAGCGACATCCTGACGTGTGGATACTGCAGCACTCTGCTGTGGAATCGAACCTGGATGGCATGAGGACCTAGAGGAGCTCCAGGCTCTGAGCTCCCCATCATCATTGCTGCTATTGCTGCTGCTGATACTGCCAAGGTGCTGCTGAGTGTGTGTGTGTGTGTGTGTGTGTGTGTGTGTATGGTGGAGGTGAGTGGGTTTTTCATGGTGTATTGGAATTAGGCAGAGAAGGAGGCTTCTGGTTCTGTCAGGCCTAGTCCTTGATTGCTGCGCTATAGGTGTGTGTGTGTGTGTGTGTGTGAGAGAGAGAGAGAGAGAGACAGAGAGAGAGTGTGTGTGCTTTGATAGCTTGTTGTAATATAGCTAGTCATATATGACAGAGTGTGGGTGTCATACCTGGCCCCACTGACTGCTCTGTGTGTGTGTGTGTGTGTGTGTGTGTGTGTGTGTGTGTGTGTGTGTTAGGATGCTCATGCCTCGTGAGGGCGGGCGGGATGAGGCTCAGAAGCTGCACAGAAAATGGATGAAACACCAGGCCTTCATGGCCGAACTGGCTCGCAACAAAGAATGGCTCGCCAAAATCGAACAGGTGAGTGACGCGTGGAACGAGGGATAAATAAAGAGACGAGAAGACGAGATGAGAAGGAGCAAAGAACAGAGGATGGAGGGAGAGGACGGAAGATAAATGGTAGCAGTGAAGGTGTGCGTGATGGATAAATATACAGGACCAGTGACAGAGTAAAGAGGCGAATATCCTGCAAATATCATGCAAAGGATGGTGGGAAAGATGGAACAGTGAAACAAGTAAAGGATTGTGGGATAGACAGAACACTGAGACAGGTAAAGGATTGTGAGATAGACGGAACAGTGAGACAGGTAAAGGATTGTGAGATAGATGGAACAGTGAGACAGGTGAAGGATTGTGGGATAGACAGAACACTGAGACAGGTAAAGGATTGTGAGATAGATGGAACAGTGAGACAGGTGAAGGATTGTGGGATAGATGGAACAGTGAGACAGGTGAAGGATTGTGAGATAGACGGAACAGTGAGACAGGTGAAGGATTGTGGGATAGATGGAACAGTGAGACAGGTGAAGGATTGTGAGATAGACGGAACAGTGAGACAGGTAAAGGATTGTGAGATAGACAGAACACTGAGACAGGTGAAGGGTTGTGAGATAGACATAACAGTGAGACAGGTGAAGGATTGTGAGATAGATGGAACAGTGAGACAGGTAAAGCATTGTGAGATAGACGGAACAGTGAGACAGGTGAAGGGTTGTGAGATAGACATAACAGTGAGACAGGTGAAGGGTTGTGAGATAGACAGAACAGTGAGACAGGTAAAGGATTGTGAGATAGACATAGCAGTGAGACAGGTGAAGGGTTGTGAGATAGACATAACAATGAGACAGGTGAAGGGTTGTGAGATAGACGGAACAGTGACACAGGTAAAGGATTGTGAGATAGGCGGAACAGTGAGACAGGTAAAGGATTGTGGGATAGATGGAACAGTGAGACAGCTAAAGGATTGTGAGATAGACGGAACAGTGAGACAGCTAAAGGATTGTGGGATAGATGGAACAGTGAGACAGCTAAAGGATTGTGAGATAGACGGAACAGTGAGACAGGTAAAGGATTGTGAGATAGACATAACAGTGAGACAGGTGAAGGATTGTGAGATAGACAGAACAGTGAGACAGGTAAAGGATTGTGAGATAGACATAACAGTGAGACAGGTGAAGGGTTGTGAGACAGACGGAACAGTGAGACAGGTGAAGGGTTGTGAGATAGACGGAACAGTGAGACAGGTAAAGGATTGTGAGATAGGCGGAACAGTGAGACAGGTAAAGGATTGTGGGATAGATGGAACAGTGAGACAGCTAAAGGATTGTGAGATAGACGGAACAGTGAGACAGCTAAAGGATTGTGGGATAGATGGAACAGTGAGACAGCTAAAGGATTGTGAGATAGACGGAACAGTGAGACAGGTAAAGGATTGTGAGATAGACATAACAGTGAGACAGGTGAAGGATTGTGAGATAGACAGAACAGTGAGACAGGTAAAGGATTGTGAGATAGACATAACAGTGAGACAGGTGAAGGGTTGTGAGACAGACGGAACAGTGAGACAGGTAAAGGATTGTGGAATAGACGGAACAGTGAAACAGGTAAAGGATTGTGAGACAGACGGAACAGTGAGACAGGTAAAGGATTGTGAGATAGACGGAACAGTGAAACAGGTAAAGGATTGTGAGATAGACGGAACAGTGAGACAGGTAAAGGATTGTGAGATAGATGGAACAGTGAGACAGGTAAAGGATTGTGAGATAGATGGAACAGTGAGACAGGTAAAGGATTTTGGGATAGACAGAGTGGTGAGATAGGTGAAGGATTGTGAGATATACAAAAGAGTGAGACAGGTAAAGGATGTGAGATGGCGGAACAGTGAGACAGGTACAGGCTTTGGGGATAGACAGAAGAGTGAGACAAGTAAGGGATTGTGGGATAGACGATACAGTGAGACAGGTAAAGGATTGTGAGACAGACGGAACAGTGAGACAGGTGAAGGATTGTAGGATAGACAGAACTGTGAGACAGGTGAAGGATTGTGAGGTATACAAAAGAGTGAGACAGGTAAAGGATTGTGAGATAGACGGAACAGTGAGACGGGTAAAGGATTGTGAGATAGACGGAACAGTGAGATGGGTAAAGGATTGTGAGATAGACGGAACAGTGAGACAGGTAAAGGATTGTGAGATAGACGGAACAGTGAGACAGGTAAAGGATTTTGGGATAGACGGAACAGTGAGACAGCTGAAGGATTGTGGGATAGACGGAACAGTGAGACGGGTAAAGGATTGTGAGATAGACGGAACAGTGAGACGGGTAAAGGATTGTGAGATAGACGGAACAGTGAGACAGGTGAAGGGTTGTGAGATAGACATAACAGTGAGACAGGTGAAGGATTGTGAGATAGATGGAACAGTGAGACAGGTAAAGCATTGTGAGATAGACGGAACAGTGAGACAGGTGAAGGGTTGTGAGATAGACATAACAGTGAGACAGGTGAAGGGTTGTGAGATAGACAGAACAGTGAGACAGGTAAAGGATTGTGAGATAGACATAGCAGTGAGACAGGTGAAGGGTTGTGAGATATACATAACAATGAGACAGGTGAAGGGTTGTGAGATAGACGGAACAGTGACACAGGTAAAGGATTGTGAGATAGGCGGAACAGTGAGACAGGTAAAGGATTGTGGGATAGATGGAACAGTGAGACAGCTAAAGGATTGTGAGATAGACGGAACAGTGAGACAGCTAAAGGATTGTGGGATAGATGGAACAGTGAGACAGCTAAAGGATTGTGAGATAGACGGAACAGTGAGACAGGTAAAGGATTGTGAGATAGACATAACAGTGAGACAGGTGAAGGATTGTGAGATAGACAGAACAGTGAGACAGGTAAAGGATTGTGAGATAGACATAACAGTGAGACAGGTGAAGGGTTGTGAGACAGACGGAACAGTGAGACAGGTGAAGGGTTGTGAGATAGACGGAACAGTGAAACAGGTAAAGGATTGTGAGATAGACGAAACAGTGAGACAGGTAAAGGATTGTGAGATAGACGGAACAGTGAGACAGGTAAAGGATTGTGAGATAGATGGAACAGTGAGACAGGTAAAGGATTTTGGGATAGACAGAGTGGTGAGATAGGTGAAGGATTGTGAGATATACAAAAGAGTGAGACAGGTAAAGGATGTGAGATGGCGGAACAGTGAGACAGGTACAGGCTTTGGGGATAGACAGAAGAGTGAGACAAGTAAGGGATTGTGGGATAGACGATACAGTGAGACAGGTAAAGGATTGTGAGACAGACGGAACAGTGAGACAGGTGAAGGATTGTAGGATAGACAGAACTGTGAGACAGGTGAAGGATTGTGAGGTATACAAAAGAGTGAGACAGGTAAAGGATTGTGGGATAGACGGAACAGTGAGACGGGTAAAGGATTGTGAGATAGACGGAACAGTGAGATGGGTAAAGGATTGTGAGATAGACGGAACAGTGAGACAGGTAAAGGATTGTGAGATAGACGGAACAGTGAGACAGGTAAAGGATTGTGAGATAGACGGAACAGTGAGACAGCTGAAGGATTGTGAGATAGATGGAACAGTGAGACGGGTAAAGGACTGTGAGATAGACGGAACAGTGAGACGGGTAAAGGATTGTGGGATAGACGGAACAGTGAGACGGGTAAAGGATTGTGAGATAGACAGAACAGTGAGACAGCTGAAGGATTGTGGGATAGACGGAACAGTGAGACAGCTGAAGGATTGTGAGATAGACGGAACAGTGAGACAGCTAAAGGATTGTGGGATGTTCAGGGAAGCATGCTGTAGTGTGTGATGCTAGCGTGTGATTGTATGTGTGATGTGTGTGATGTTAGAGTGTGGTGTGTGTGATGTTAGCATGTACAGTATGTTATGTTAGTGTGTGTGTATGTGTGTGTGTGATGTTAGAGTGTATGACTCACGTCTGATTAGCCGAGTTTCCACTGTGCACTGATTTAATTCACCTTTCAAAAATACACTTGAGTTGAGTAAAAGCACTGGTACTGTAGTAATAATAATAATAAATAAATAAAGCACTCATCAAGACAATTAATCAAGTAAGCGTAAACAAGTCGTCTGGTGAAAACTACTTGAGTAATTAATTTAAAGTTACTTTCTACATGTTTACAATTGGCACAGCTAATCTACAAATGTTCTATTTTCTACTGAGTTCTTTCATCAGCTAACCAAGTGAGATGTTCTGAAATGAACACCACCGAGCTATCTTATCCAAATGCTGTTGGGGTTTCAGGGCCTTGGGTTTCTAGCTGGCTCATATTATTTTATACATGTTTCTAGCGACATAGTTAGCTAACTAGCAGCAGGCTAGTAGGCTTTAGCAGCACTCAGATACAGTATATTTAATACAACAGACAAAAAACAGCAAAAGATCTGGCTAGCTAGCTCTGTAACTCACTCAGCTAGCTAATGGCTAACCTCTGTATGTTTGTGCAGGTTGGATGTCGAGCTTTGACATGCAGATATCTCCACTGGTTATGGCACAAATAATTCACAGATCATGATCATGTTTGTTCCTTGAGGTTTTTCCTGTTTTCCTGCCTCAGACATTGCTCCTGCTGACTAAACATTTGGTGCCTGAAGTGTAGATTTCAGATTTCAGCAAGACAGTTAGTGTTTTATTTTCTGTCAACATGTTTAATCGTCTAGCTAAAAGTTCTGTTTTGCAAAACTAAAATTTAGACAGGTGAGTTCTGGAGACAGTGATGTAGGTGAGACAGGTGAGTCCTGAAGACAGTGATGTGGGTGAGACAGGTGAGTTCTGGGGACAGTGATGTAGGTGAGACAGGTGAGTCCTGGAGACTATGATGTAGGTGAGGCAGGTGAGCTCTGGAGACAGTGATGTGGGTGAAACAGGTGAGTTCTAAAGAGATAGTGATGTAGGTGAGACAGGTGAGTTTTGGAGACTATGATGTAGGTGAGGCAGGTGAGTCCTGAAGACAGTGATGTGGGTGAGACAGGTGAGTTCTGGAGACAGTGATGTAGGTGAGACAGGTGAGCTCTGGAGACAGTGATGTGGGTGAGACAGGTGAGCTCTGGAGACAGTGATGTGGGTGAGACAGGTGAGTTCTAAAGAGATAGTGATGTAGGTGAGACAGGTGAGTTTTGGAGACAGTGATGTTGGTGAGACAGGTGAGTTTTGGAGACAGTGATGTGGGTGAGACAGGTGAGCTCTGGAGACAGTGATGTGGGTGAGACAGGTGAGCTCTGGAGACAGTGATGTGGGTGAGACAGGTGAGTTCTAAAGTGACAGTGATGTAGGTGAGACAGGTGAGTTCTGGAGACAGTGATGTAGGTGAGACAGGTGAATCCTGAAGACCGTCAAGTAGGTGAGACAGGTGAGCTCTGGAGACTGTCATGTAGGTGAGACAGGTGAGCTCTGGGGACAGTGATGTGGGTGAGACAGGTGAATCCTGAAGACAGTGATGTAGGTGAGACAGGTGAGCTCTGGAGACAGTGATGTGGGTGAGACAGGTGAGCTATGGAGATAGTGATGTGGGTGAGACAGGTGAGCCCTGGAGACAGTGATGTGGGTGAGACAGGTGAGTTCGGGAGACAGTGACGTAGGTGAGACAGGTGAATCCTGAAGGCCGTCATGTAGGTGACACGGGTGAGCTCTGGAGATCGTCATGTAGGTGAGACGGGTGAGCTCTGGAGATCGTCATGTAGGTGAGACGGGTGAGCTCTGGAGATCGTCATGTAGGTGAGACAGCTACATGTTCTCTGTATTCCAGGTTAATATTGTGTGACGTCCTCGTTCTCTGTCCTGCTGCTTCCTTTAAACGGAGAACGTTTCTGCAATTATTGTGTGCACTGATGTGTAACATGATTTTAATGACTGAAACTTCCCACCTCAACCCAACTGACTCTCTGTGCTTACTGCGTTGTGTTGCCTTCTGCTTGAGCTCTTTAAAAACACTAAGGGCTCAGAGCCTTCAGGTTACGCAGTGTTCCGTCACAGAGAGACACGACCAGCTGATAATTAATCTGATATTTATTGCAGCTGGTTGTAAATGTCACTCTTGTGTGTTCTCCAGCACAGCTGCATGCGTGTTTCGCCTTCGGGGTGTCTGTCGAGAGTCAAGTAATAACAGAGTGTATATCTTAGTATTTTTGGTTTGTACAATTTAGC
>CM042548.1:2378526-2476026 GCA_023630585.1 Cranoglanis bouderius
AGCCCCTCGGCCAGCGCCGCCATCCTGAGTCCTCGGACCACATTTAGCCAGCAGCTGCAAAGGATACAGGTGTGAAGCACATGAGCACGCACTCATTCACACACACACACACACACACACACACACACACACACACACACACACACACACACACATACACTATGGTAGTATAGTGTACTATGTACACTATGTACACTATACTACACCATATTATACTATATACACTATGTATACTATACTATACCTGTACCTGTATGCTTAATTCTATACTTTACTATGCTCTACTATACCATCTACACTATGTATACTGTACTATACTATACTATACTATACTATACCTGTATGCTTAATTCTATACTTTACTATGCCCTACTATACCATCTACACTATGTATACTATACTATACTATACTATACTGTACTGTACTGTACTGTACTGTACTGCACTATACTATACTATACTGTACTATACTATACTATACTATACTATACTATACCTGTGTGCTTGATTCTATACTTTACTATGTCCTACTATACCATAAACACTATGTATACTATGCTATACTATACTATACTATACTATACTATACTATACTATACTATACTATACTATACTATACTATACCTGTTCCTGTACCTGTACCTGTACCCGTATGCTTAATTCTATACTTTACTATGCCCTGCTATACCATCTACACTATGTATACTATACTATACTATACTGTACTATACTGTACTATACTATCCTATACTATACCTGTGCCTGTATGCTTAATTCTATACTTTACTATACCCTACTATACCATGTATGCTATGCATACCATACTATATCATACTATGCACATTATGTGTAATAAACTTTACTACACCATATCATGTACACTTTGTATACTATACTATACTATACCACTTCATACCATAGCATGTACGCTATGTACACTATACCATATTATATTATGCTGTCCTATACTATACTGTACTATACTATACTATACTATATTATACTATACTATACTGTATATGTATATACTATGCTACTTTAGTTTTACACTGGAGCTATGAGGATAATGTGGCTAACAGTGAACTCTCTCTCTCTCTCTCTCTCTCTCTCTCTCTCTCTCTCTCATTCTCTGTCTGTCTGTCTGTCTGTCTCTCTCAGTCAATAGAGGCTCAGATGCAGCTCTATCCTGGTTTGATGCTGAAGTCCGACATTAGCGGACAGAGTGATGTAGACGGAGCCGACACGCTGCGCCGCGGGCCAATGGGTATCGAGGTCCAGGGCTCGGGGGGCGTGGCTGAGACGCGAATTGTGCGTCTGATTGAGCCACTGAAAGAAAGGAGGCGGATCCTTCTGGCCTCCAAAGAAATGCACCAAGTCACGCAGGACCTGGAAGACGAGATCGTAAGCCTCTCTGTTCTACCGGGCCGTTTGATTCTCGCTCTGTCCATCTTCACTTTATCTAAAATGCCAGAACCTTGCTTCTTGAGTGCTCTTACTAGTACCACCTGCTTTCTGATTGGCTGGCTTTATCAGCTTTATTTGATTGGCGATTTAAAGCGATAGACATGTAGCCTGATAACTTCTACTGTATGCAGACAACTACTGTATGCAGTAGAAAGTCGAAATAATTGGTCAGTTTGCAGGCTTCCCTTTTCAATAAAAAGTGGATGGGGTTGTTTTAAATAAAGTGACCTAGCGTTTAAAACATAACATTTTATATTGTCTCTATCTCTCTCTGATATTTCTCTATTTCTCCCTGTTTCTCTTTATAGGTGTGGATTCAGGAGCGATTACCATTGGCCTCGTCTACGGAATACGGCACCAATTCGCAGAGTGTTCAGCAGCTTGTTAAAACCCACGAGGTGAGATTCTGAGAAATCAACTTAGGTCAAACAAACTGTGTGTGTGTGTGTGTGTGTGTGTGTGTGTGTGTGTGTGTGTGTGTGTGTGTGTGTGTGTGTTTTAAAGACCAATTATTCACGTGATTTCTGCTGCAACTCTATATTGCAGCACATTTGTTATGTTCTCCTGTCACACAAATTTTTTGTGTGTTTTGGCATTTGTGTGTTATGCGATTGGTCGCACAGGCACTGCAGATGGACATGCAGGCCAGAAAGGGGCGCGTCGAGGAGGTGCTGGAGAGAGCCGAGGCAGTCGCCGTCCTTCGCACTCCTGAGGTGGAGATCGTCAGAGAGGGAGCGATGCACGTGAGGCAGCTGTGGGAGGTGCTACAGGTGGAGACAGAGCGTCGTACGGTGATGCTGGATGCGGTAAGCCACGCCCAGCAATACTACACCGAGGCAGCAAAGGCGGAGTCGTGGCTCAGCGGGCAAAAGCTTCATGTTCTCAATGCGGAGAACGGCAACGTAAGAACATCATCTACTGTAGAGTGACATTCGTACATAAGACATTACAGGGGAAAATATCACAGCCGTGATCCATGAAGACTTTTTCACCTGTACCACAAATTTTTACGTTCGCTAATTACATTTGTCTCACTTTCTGTGTCTCTGCAGGACGAAGCGAGCACACTACGGCTGCTGAAGGAGCAGTTGGCTTTAGAGCAGAAGGTGGAGAATTATGCAGACACCGTGGGGTTCCTGTCTCAGCAGTGCCGCCGCATGTTGGAGCTGGGACACCCTGACAGGTAAACATCCAGCTAAACACCTGAAAAGGTAAACACGTCTTTAAACACCTGAACAGGCAACTCCACTTTAAAGACTACAACATGTAAACTTCCCTTTAAACACCCGAAAAGATAAACACTTCTTCAAACACCTGAAAAGATAAACACTTCTTCAAACACCCGAAAAGATAAACACTTCTTCAAACACTTGAAAATGTAAACACTTTTTCAAACACCTGAAAAGATAAACACTTCTTCAAACACTTGAAAATGTAAACACTTCTTCAAACACTTGAAAAGATAAACACTGCTTCAAACACTTGAAAAGATAAACACTTCTTCAAACACCTGAAAAGGTAAACACTTCTTCAAACACCTGAAAAGGAAAATGCCTCATTAAACACTGTGACAGGTAAATACCCCTTTAGACACAACAAACAGGTATATACAACCCTTCGAACAGGTAAACAGTCCTAAACTGTCCAGCTAAACTGTCCAGGTACAGGTACATTTAAGACATTTTTACACACCTTTACACACCTGAGCAGTTAAACACCCATTTAAACCTTTAAACATGAGATGTTATGTTTACACACCTGTACAGGTAAACTCTTCACCCTTTATGTAACATTACTGTAATGACTAACCTTAGTGGCACTCTAAATCAAAGCTAACCATTGGTTCCCCTCTTTAGTGAGCAGATCACTAAGCAGCAGGCGCACATCGACCGGCTCTACGTCTCCCTGAAGGACCTGGTGGAGCAGAAGAAGACCAAGCTGGAGCAGCAGTACTGGCTCTACCAGCTGAAGAAGGAGGTGGAGGCTCTGGAGAAGTGGATCTCTGAGAGAGAGGCTGTAGCCAGCTCCACTGAGCTCGGCCAGGACCTGGAGCACGTCACGGTCAGTCACACACACACACACACACACACACACACACACACACACACACACACACACACACACACACACGTACACACATACAGTATGAGCTAAACTTTGAGTTTGTTGCTCCATGATCTTGAGAGTGATTGTGTTACGATCTGGTTGTGTGCAGGCGCTGCAGGAGAGGTTCACGGAGTTTCGGGCCGAAACGAGCACCGCAGGTCAGAGGCAGATGGACTCGGTGAACAAGATGGTGAATGAGATGATCGACTGCGGCCACGCAGATGCCGCCACCATCGCCGAGTGGAAGGACGGCCTGAACGAGTCGTGGGCCGACCTGCAGGAGCTGATGGAGACCAGAGCACAGATGCTTGCTGCCTCACACCAGCTCCACAAGTTCTTCACCAACTGCCAGGAGGTTGAAACATAGTCCACTAATTCTCAAACCCAGCAACACACACACACACACACACACACACACACACACACACACACACACACACACACACACAGACAGACACACACTTTTGCATAATTTATGTATGAAGGAACACTAGTGCAAATCTTATGCATCGTTATACATGCAGTCTACCATACACACAGAGAATCCCCTTTTTTTATTAACACCATTTTACTGTCTTAAATTTGTGTGTGTGTGCACATGTGTGCGTGCGCGTGCGTGTGTGTTTGTGTGTGTGTGTGTGTGTAGGTGCTGGTGCAGATTGAGGGGAAGATGAGACAGTTACCGGAGGTGCGTTCGTGTCAGGTGAGCACCGCCAACCCCGGCACACTACAGAGAGTGCTGCACTCCTTTGAACACTCACTGCAGCTGCTTGTTTCACAGGTGAGAAACACACACACACACACACACACACACACACACACACACACACACACACACACACACACACGTGCGGAAATCCAAATGTGACCAATGGGAATTTCCCATTCACACTCTGCTACACTCTAATACACTCTGCTACACTCTAATACACTCTAATACGCACAAATACACAGTAATACACACTGATACACTCTGATACACTCTGCTACACTCTAATACACTCTGCTACACTCTAATATACTCTGCTACACTCTAATACACTCTGATACACTTTGATACACTCTAATAGACTCTAATACACACTAATACACTCTAATGCAGTCTGCTATACTCTAATACACCCTAATACACTCTGCTATACTATAATACACTCTGCTATACTCTAATGCACTCTGCTACACTCTAATACACTCTGCTACACTCTAATACACTCTGATACACTTTAATACACTCTAATACACTCTAATACACACTAATACACTCTAATACACTCTGCTATACTCTAATACACTCTAATACACTCTAATACACTCTAATACACTCTAATACACACTAATACACTCTAATACACTCTGCTACACTCTAATACACTCTGATACACTTTAATACACTCTAATACACTCTAATACACACTAATACACTCTAATACACTCTGCTATACTCTAATACACTCTAATACACTCTAATACACTCTAATACACTCTAATACACACTAATACACTCTAATGCACTCTGCTATACTCTAATACACTCTAATACACTCTGCTACACTCTAATACACTCTAATACACTCTGCTACACTCTAATACACTCTGATACACTTTAATACACTCTAATACACACTAATACACTCTAATGCACTCTGCTATACTCTAATGCACTCTGCTATACTCCAATACACTCTGCTACACTTTAATACACTCTAATACACTCTAATACACACAAATACACTCTAATGCACTCTGCTATACTCTAATACACTCTAATACACACTAATACACTCTAATACACTCTGCTATACTCTAATACACTCTGCTACACTCTAATACACTCTGATACACTCTAATGCACTCTGCTATACTCTAATACACTCTAATACACTCTGCTACACTCTAATACACACTAATACACTCTGCTACACTCTAATACACTCTGATACACTTTAATACACTCTAATACACTCTAATACACACTAATACACTCTAATGCACTCTGCTATACTCTAATTCACTCTAATACACTCTGCTACACTGTAATACACACTAATACACACTAATACACTCTAATGCACTCTGCTATACTCTAATACACTCTAATACACTCTGCTACACTCTAATACACACTAATACACTCTGCTATACTATAATACACTATGCTATACTATAATACACTCTGCTACACTCTAATACACTCTAATACACTCTGCTACACTCTAATACACACTAATACACTCTGCTATACTTTAATACACTCTGCTATACTATAATACACTCTGCTATACTCTAATACACTCTGATACATTTTAATACACTCTAATACACTCGGATACATGCTAATACACTCTGCTACACAACACAAGTTTATATTAATGCTCTCATTTTAATACGTTATTGTTTCCATAGTAACAGCTCATTCACAGGGACTTGTATGGCAGATGCAATGTTTTATTCCTTACAAATCCTAAAATTAATATCTCATTAAATTACTGTAGTCACACTAGAAAGTTGAGATTCGCAAAAGTTATACTAGAACTCAATCACATAACTTTACGTTACGTTTTTCTCTCTAATGTAGTTTTCGAACATGAATGGATTTATTATGATGATTTTGTATCTTTGACCTGATCAGGTGCGTCAGCTGCAAGAGAATGCGTCTCAGCTCCGTGCGATCTACGCTGGCGAGAAGGCCGACACCATCCTGGTCCGTGAGCAGGAAGTGATGCGTGCATGGAAGGAGCTCCTCATGGCGTGCGAGGGCAGCCGTGTGCAGGTTACCACGGTGACGGACAAAATCCAGTTCTTCGCCATGGTGCGTGAGCTCAGCATGTGGACAGACGGGATCATGGGACAAATCGGCCCGGTCGAGGATGCACGGTACGAGTTGTTACGTTCACAAACGCACACATTGTTATCATCTAAGGAGATTTTATTCATTTTCTACAAGCATGATGTATGAAGCCTTGACTTCCGTCGTTCTGTCAAGCTCTATTGATTAAATGCTTGTATATGAAGAGAGAGAGTAACAAACTCATCTAATTTGTCTTTTTCTTGTTTTGTTATGGGCTGTGTGCGCATATGTGTATTTGTGTGTGTGTGTGTGTGTGTGTGTTTGTGCGTCTTAGGGATTTGCCCACTCTGGAGTGCATGATCTCCCAGCACCAAAACCTGAAGAGTAAAATGGAGAGCAAAAGCAAGAGTTTCATGCACTGTGTGGAGATGGGCAAGATGCTGCTCGCGGCACACAATCCTGCAGCTGAGGAGGTATAGAACACACACACACGCACACACACACACACACACACACACACACACACACACACACACACACACACAATATACGGTCTTCCTTTCTCTCCATCATTCCTGTGTTGTTCTCTCTCTGTCATTCTCTGACGCATGTAGGTAAAGGAGAAGTTGGAGTATGTGATGGCGAAGCAGAAAGATCTGAATGATAAGTGGGAGCAGCACTGGGAGAAACTCCAGCGCAGTAAGCAAATCCTCATGCTGATAATTTCGTTACTGCAGCCTGGCATGGTAAATGCAGCACGAAGCCCCTAACAGCTCGCTTTTCACAGCCATCAATCCAGTTTATATTTTACACGACTATCGAAATAAAGCTTTAAAAAAAAAAAAAAGAGCTTACTGAAATCAAACAAATCAATGACCTGACTTTAACGACTGAAAAATAAGTACATCAGCCTGAAAAGGCATCATTCTAACATTATTTAACGTTGTTTGCCTTTACAGTGCAGCAGCGGATAAAGTCTGCACAAACAAGCAAGGCTGAAGGGACGTGGCACACGACGAAGGAGTCACTGAGCAGCGGTGGTGAGGCAGAGGGCGGGGCAGACGAGGTGGAGCAGCTGATTCGCCGACATGAAGCGTTCCGTAAGGCGGCATCTACGTGGAAGGAGCACTTCAGCTCCTTACGACAGGTTGGCATGGCAACAACCAATAAAACACGGTTTACCTACTACTACTGTGTCAGTTTATATATCAATCTGTCTAATTGTACATCTGTCCATCCATCCTTCTGTCTACAAGCCCATGCAACTCTCATCTGTTATCTATCCATCCATCCAAGCGTACAGCCATTCAGCTATCCGTCTTCTATAGATGCACAATCCATTTATCCATGTACATAACCATCTACCATCCATCCCATGACTTATCATTTACCTGTTCATATATCCATCCATCAGTCCATACGTTCACTGATCCATCCATCCATCCAATCATCTGTCTATATGTCTTTCTAACATCCATCCACTGACTCATCCATCCATCCATCCATCTATCAATTAATTGATCTATCCACTTGTTCATCCATCTACTTCTTCATCCATTAATCAGTTCACCTATCCATCCATCCATCCATCCATCCATCCATCCATCCATCCATCCATCTATCTATATAACTATCCAAATCCATCCACTGGCTCATCGTTACCTGTTCATAAATCTGGCCATCCATCAATCTATCCATTAATCCATTAATCCATCCATCTATCCATTAATCCATCCATCTATGCACGCATCCAGCCATCCATTTATCTATATGTCTTTCTACCATCCATCCTCTGACTCATCCATCCATCCATCCATCCATCCATCTATCTATCTATATTACTATCCAAATCCATCCACTGGCCCATCATTTACCTGTTCATGTATCCATCCATCCATTCATCCATCCATCTATTAATCCATCCATCCACTCATCCAGCCATCCACTTATCCATATACCTTTCTGCCATGTATCCACTGACCTATCTATGCATCCATCCATTGTTTATTGGTATTCATCCTTCTACAGTCCAAAAATCCTCTACTGTCAACTGTAATTTTATCTTTGAAAAACTGGAAGCATTTTATTTAAAACAGTAGAGCTGACCCTTCGTTTTGATGAGAGGATTCATATCCTACTGGAGATGTAACAGTGCATGTGATATAACAGTTACTGATGTGATAGTACTGAATGCTGAATTGTTAAAGATATGCAGATTAAGAAGAGATTTTTCCAGATGTCAAGGAGTATTTTTTTTTTATGGCTTTAGGGGTTTTGTGCTCAAGGTTACAGAAGCCACATCAGTTGGTTTACTTCCTGGTGGTGGTTTGACTCACTGCCAGTAGAAGTAACGTCATCATGAGCTTAATCAGCTTGACAGATGAGTCATTTAAAACACAGTGATTGGTATAGAGTGGGTGTAGCAGGGGGTAGAGGATGCAACCTTTTGGGACACCGATGCTGGCTAATTATCTATATGATCTATCTGTTAATACCTTCAAATTAATATGCATTATATTATTTAATGCATATTATCCATTAAATAATATATCCATTCTTTCAATCATTTATCTTTCTTTAATGTATCCTGTCTAACAACACATCCCTTTTTAGGCAGAGAAATTGAAAGAAGAGCAAAGCAAGCAGTCCTCCACCTCATCTCTCCTCAACAGACAAATGTTTCCTCTGTCCTGCCTCGTGCCCAGCTCTTCCTCGTCCTCTTCTTCCTCGTCTCTTTTCCGGAGCCCTCTGCAGGACATGCTCCTCGAGCCCAAATCTGGTCCAGACCTTACACATACCCCACACGCTTTTGCCCAGAGGCTCGGATCTGCACTGAATCCCTACGCTTCCGTCATGAATGGCTCCCCCTACCACAGGCTCAACCAACAAGTCGGGGCGTTGGGCACAAACAGCTCCAGTCAAACCGGGTTAAACCAACAGGGTGTTTTGGGGGTGGACAGCTCGAGTTACACTGGCCTAAACCAGGTCGGCGTGTTAGGTTCAGACAGCTCCAGCTACACCGGATTAAACCAATCCGGTGTCACAGGGGCCAATGGCCTGAACCCCATCAGTGCTATGGGTATGACTGAACCCAAAACTGCATTCGCCTGGCAGCAAGTCAAAGCTGACTTGCAGCCCAGGATCAATCACATGCACCAGGCTGTAGGTCATCTGCTGGAGGCCCACGCCGGGCACCTTGTCCCAGCGGGTGTGCCAATGGGCACCGAGGCATCCCTGGAGCTGCTCCACGGACGGCTACAGAGGGACCCTCGCGGCAGCCGCTCAGACCCGCAAATGGACCACCTTCGCAGGGAAAGGGAGTACCGGCTCGGGCGCCACACCTCCAGTGAGCAGGAGATCCAGGCGCGGCTCAACGAGCTGCCCATGATTGTGCGCCAGGAGAGGCACCAGCGACGCAGACTAGAGCGCCAATCGTCCAGCGAGCATGAGGGCAGCGGCAAGCAAAGACTTCCGAAACAGGACTTCAGTGACCAGGAGTCGGGGAAAGAAGGGTCAGACAAGAAGCAGACAGGGTAAGGCGAGATTATGTGTGCTTGCTCACATCTTTTATTAAATTGCTGGTTATTACAAAGGGTGTGTATTCATTTGCAAGACTGCAACTGTGAATTATGGGTGTGTATGCATTTGTGATGCGATACCAATGACAGAACAAATGACTAATCTTAGTAAATTTGCTTGACACGTAATAAATTAAACAGGCATATATATGTATTTAAAAAGTGAATCCATAGAGCCGTCTAACTCATCAGGCGAAGTGTTGAGCGAGTTTCTTTTGACATGCATTCATAATAATCCAACCAAAGCCTGGGGGCCAATACTTTTTTTCCTTCACAAAATTAGAATGTTGATTGCTAACTTTTTCAATTCAGTTTTGTTTTTTTTTTTAATAAAAAAAAGAACAAACAGAAAGTACACTGAAAATATATACTACACTAAGTAGGATCTACATCACCATTATGTTATACCCTATGTAGTGAGCACATGTAGTGAATAGAAAGCCAGGTGGAATTCAGATGAAGATTTTTACATGGATTCTGGTTGGCTCGTGAGTGTAATAAGAAATGGAGTGATGTCTGACACCTGATCTGTCGTTTATGTTATTGATTCATTTTAAAACAACGTAAAATGTCTAGTCATACGTCTGTGTCTCTGTCTTGCTGTTGTAGGGAAAAACGCTCCACCATGGCTGAGATTGTTGAACAGGTGCAGGAGAGAGAAGCATGCAATGTGAGTATTGATGCTTCATTCACTATAACACAAGCAAAACCCAATACACACTGCTTTCCTTCCTCTAACACACCTCATTCCAACGTTGTTCAGTCTCACTACGAACCTGTGAACCTTGTAGACTCATCAGCAGATAGTTTGGAAGGTTAACCAGTTCACCCCTAGCATTCGTTTGAAGTACATTCGTTTGGTGTGTTATCGAAACTTTGAGTGTCTGAGACATGCACACATATTCATTCTGACCCGTCTCACTGCTTCTTTCCTTCTTTTATTAAATCTCTGTCTCTTAGGCGAGGGGAGAGGCGTATCGTCCTCCCAGCAGTCTCTCCGCCCCTGTCTCCCGTCTTGACCGGCCTCGAGCTCGTGATCGACCAAAACCACGCCGACGGCCGCGTCCCAAAGAACCCGAGGAGACGCGGCGGTCACGGTCAGCACCGGCTCAGAGTGCGCCAAGCACGCCGCAGCCGCCCACGCATACCGTTCACCAGGAGGGCTTCCTGTACCGTAAACACGAAGAAGAGGGCAAGGAAAAGAGCCCCAACAGGTGCTCCTAACATGCTAACAAGTCCATTAGCCCACTCTTTGTTTGGGTGGTAAAATGGATACCTACAGGGAGTGAAATCTTCATTGTTTTGGACACATGCCAAATGTCTAATGTCTAGTGCGTTCGTCTCCATTTGCAGCAAGTCGTGGGTGAACTTGTACTGCGTGCTCGACAAAGGCGAGATCGGCTTCTACAAGGACGCCAGGAACACGACGACCCCATACAACGACGAGCCGCTCCTCAACCTAGCCATCTGCACCTTCGACACCACCAACGGCTACAAAAAGAAGAAGAACGTCTTCATCCTGAGGTAAGACTCGCACAACATGTTCATTTATGTTCGAGTAACACATCGAGCCTGACATAAATAAAAAAAGAAAAAAAAAAGAAAGTTATGCAACTGTCTGGTTCTCCATCCATACACATAAAAAAAAAACCCTGATTCAATTTTATGTGGTACATTATATATTAATATTACACATTAGAAAAACAAAATAATCTATAGCATATATATATATATATATATATATATATATATATATATATATATATATATATATATATATATATATATATATATATATATATATATATATGCTTTTGTTCTCAGAGCAACACGAGGTGCTGTGATGGTTTGTAGAGCGAGACAACTGAGCTGCTCAGTACTAAAGTTCTCCAGGGTTATCCAATCAGCTTTGAGGGTCATGAAAAAACTAATAAAACGCTGAATGTATCTTTAACTGGTGATGGAGTTGCTGACATGCGTTGCGTGTTGTTTTGACCCACTGCAGGAGTGAAACCGACGGGGACTACATCTTCCTGGCCAAAGACGAGGTGAGATTAAAGATGCTCCATCGCAGAAAAAGCTAGATGTAGTTTCCGGAAAACAAAAGCCCTTCATTTTGCTCGTCTCGTTTCTCTGGAAACTTCTACCTTTATTACTGACAGTGTGTGTGCATCTGTGTGTGTGTGTGTGTGTGTGTGTGTGTGTGTGCAGGAGGACTTGAAGCGTTGGGTGAACAGCATAAACGCCAGCCTGAGCGAG
Organism: Cranoglanis bouderius; assembly: GCA_023630585.1. Classification (NCBI taxonomy): domain Eukaryota; kingdom Metazoa; phylum Chordata; class Actinopteri; order Siluriformes; family Cranoglanididae; genus Cranoglanis; species Cranoglanis bouderius. Next base: position 2,390,722 of record CM042548.1, read on the forward strand.
ATCGAGGACATCGCCAAGTGGGAGAAACCCACCACCTCCTCCACCGACCCCGACAAATCGGAACGCAAGGAGCGCTCCGAGGGCGCGGAGCCGTCGGAGAAGTCGGAGCGCTCGGATCGATCGGACAAGCGAGAGGGGGAGAAAAGCTCCGAAAGCTCCGAAAAGAGGGACACGCTGGAGAGAGTGAGGATGGAGCGACGAGGGAGGGAGCGAGGAGAAAGAGGAGAGAGAGGAGACAGAGAGAGGGAGAGAGAGAGGGAGAGGGAGAGGGAGAGAGAGAGAGAGAGGGGAGACCGGAGTTCCAGGGGTTCGAGCACCTCTGGGAAAAGTAAATGATCCACTCAGCTCATCAATCCATCCATCCATCTTTCCATAGATCCACCGAGAGTGGAGGAGAGGAGAAGAACGAGCTCTTTTACTTCTCCGTCAGCCCGATGACACGCTGGCGAGGTTTTCCTTCGAACACAGCGTCCAAAGAGAGCGTCTGCAAAAAAAAAAAAAAAAAAAAAACGTAGGAATCGATCTCATCCTAAAATGAGTAAACAAAGATAAAAACGTCCCCTAGATGTCTGAAAAGCCTTTTTAACGAAAGCAATATGATGTATGCAGTAGGTGATTTAATATCTGATTCATACTCGCCCCCCATGTGTGTGTGTGTGTGTGTGTGTGTGTGTGTGTGTGTGTGTGTAAAAGCAGGAGACAGTGAGGAAAAACAGAAAAGTGTGTGTATGCCTCCGGGAAACGTGAAGACACTCACTCCCACGTGGAACCACACACACACTTTATACGTTCCACTGATTAGGCTGACATCGTAACCCTGCTTCAGTAAACATATCATGTTAAGGAAACATTCATTCATCTTTAGTAAGAACTTCTAGAGGTAATCAACGAAGTATACGCAGTTTCCTGTACACGCTTACTCCAAAAAAACAAAACAAAAAAAAAAAAAAAAGTAGTCGATCATTCAGGACGTGTTCAGTGTCTGAAGTTTGCTTCTTCGGTTGCGTACCAGAGCTACGAGGCTAACACGGGTAACAAGTCACCAAAGCTTATAGCCACTAGTTTAGACTAGATCACCAGCATATCATCTAAATCCATGGTTCTCAAATCACAAAGTTTCCAAACCCCAATATGTCAAATTTTTAAAAAATAAATAATGTGTGGAAAGTTCAGGACTAAAAAGCTCTCGAGCTCATATGAATAGTCACAATATTAATATTAACGTACACATTTAAATTGTCGTATTTTTCAGTTACGTCGTATTACGTTACTTTCCATTACGTAACTGACTTATGCGTGCGCGGAACCCGACTCTGAATACGAGGAACTTTCCCCGTTTGAACATGTACCGGTTTTCTTACTAGTTCGCTTTATCACCCTCGTAAGGAGCAAACGTCACACACTGAACATGTCTACAGGGGTCAGACGCGAAGATGGATTGTTCTGTCCGTCAGAAAGGTGAAAGTTTATTTCGAAACGTTTATGCACAAACCAGCACGGCGTAAAAGCCTTAATCGTCACATCACGTCACCTCACTGCACAGCAGTTACAGTTTTATTTCAGTTTAGATCGATTCTCGATGTACCGTATGTCTAAATACTTCACGTTGCAGAAGCGTGGACTGAGTGCGTTCGAAAAGAACTCGTCCACGTGACCGGTATTCCTTAGGCGATTACAACATGTGCAGGTTCGTTCGTTAGGATTTTACTCTAAACGTCGAAGGAACACGGATAGTTCGGTCCTGACGTCATCTCTTGTCACCTTCGTCCATCCGACTGTAGAACGATTAGTTAAGCTCGGAGGTAGGGTGTCTGTGACATTGTTACGCTGTTAAAGACCTTGTATATACCTATACATATCTATAAATATATATATATATATATATATATATATATATATATATATATATATATATATATATATATATATATATATATATAAAATAGTAAACACGACGTCTACAAGCTACACTGAATTAAGTCAAACCTTTCATTTACTTTTTATTAATCAGCAGAAATTTAATGAGCTAAACGGAACGTATTACTCGCCCTAAAGCGGTTTCTGACTTTATGACGAAGTGCTAAAGGTGCATTTACGTAGCCTTTGTAGACCCACGGTGTACACACACTCACACACTCACACACACACACACACACACACATATGACAGGAACAGGTTCATCACTCGATTCATACTTTCAGAGTGAAAACCAGCCCAACCCAGAATTTTCCCACCATCACAGAGGGTGTGTTTTATATACACCCATGCTCTCGGGTAACCTCAGTGACGGTGTTGCGAAGTGTCTGAATGTTCGCTCGTCACTCCACGTGTTTGGAGGTCAAGCTCGGCCATTAAACCCCCCCCCCACCCCGTCTTCCGTCTTTTTGTACTTTTAAAAGTTAAGCGAGTATCGTAAAGCCTGAATGCTGATCGTGTCTGTAATGTTACAAACAACAACAACAACAACAACAACAATAACGAAGAAAAAATACTCCCGGATCTGGCCTTTTACTTACTGATAGACGTGTGGTTGTGGTTTGATTGTTGTTGTTTTTTTTTCTTTTGTTGTTGTTTAGTCATAGCCTTATGTGCCATAAAAGTAGCCAATTTCCTAATCGTTCCCAAACGGTGTTGCCGCGTTCGAGATGCGTTTGTACCGTCTGCGGGAGGGTCGGTGTTTTTAATTTATCAACCAGAACAAACATGCAAAAGTACCCGTATCCATTTTCTCACCATATAGGGCGCCAGGTTTATTGTTGGGTTTTTACTGCATCAGTAACATCCTTAGCGAAATCGTTTCCATTTTGTCATATTTTCATCACAAAATGGAGTTTGTCACATTATCATTAACTGAATGCAAAATCCCTGGTTCCTACGTCCACACTAGCAAGCGACAGACGTTTGAACCGAGATTTTCTCAAAGCGACAAATCCAGATGATTGGCTCGAATGATTCCTCCAAGAGGTCCGACGTTTCTTCCGTTCCCATCTTCTGTTTGACTTGCAAAAACGGAAGGAAAAAACAAACAAACCTACAACCGTGGTTTCATCTTCTCCTGTCACGTACGACCTCTCGTTAAACGCGCATAGAGACGGTATGGAGAGAGATTAAGCTTGGAAGGAAGTAGTAGAGCTCATGCTGCGCTAATGCTAGTGTGAACGTAGGTCAAGACATCGAGTACTGACGAGATTAACACACTGTTATCTCATACAGACCTGATCTGGGGTCAGTCTTCCTTCACCGCTTAAAGCTAGCTCTGAGACGAGCTCTGTTGTGTGTGTGTGTGTGTGTGTGTGTGTGTGTGTGTGTGTGTGTGTGTATGTGTGTGTGTGTGTGTGTGAGACACTGAAGGAGAAATAGTATGTCACTGATCTTGGCTCTGGAGAACAGCCCCGAGAAAAGAGAGAGAGAGAGAGAGAGAGAGAGAGAGAGAGAGAGAAGATCTCAAATCCTGGCAAAGAGACCAGTGTGAAATGTAGGCCACCTGCTTTACCCATCACAGCACATTCACAAGGTTCCATGTGTAGTTGGTTTGCTTCTCTCCGAGTGCCCTCGATCGAGGCTTTACCTTTGAGTGCACTCTGAGAGCACAGATGTAGAGAACGTATCAATCCTAATGACTTTGATAATGAATTTGTTGGTCATGAAGAGAAAAAGGGAACCTGTACCCAGATATTTCAACACCATGTCATATTTACATCACGTCTGGATGTTCAAACCATAAGAGATGCTACAGAATCCGGACTGTGCCCTTCTCGCCTGATGTTGGGGTCGTCGTCAAAAAAAGCACAATATCACGCCACCTAGATGATTTGGAGATGACTTCTGGGCTGCAGCACCTCTGAAACCAACCCTCCACCAAGCTCTTCAAGAGTAAACGCAAAGATTTGTAGTTCCACCACAAGAGGGCAGCGATGCTCACTGCTTCCAAGCTCCAGAACATTCTCCAGGAACTTTATTAGGACGTTCTCTTGTCTGCCACACAGGCAGGGACGATAAGAAGGTCTCGGTTTGCCACTTTTCCGGGCCCGTACCATCGCCGAGCTTGGTCTCACCGCACTTACTTACACGTTTGTATTTTCTGTTTGCTGCTGTACAACGAGACATGGCCACCACGGGTTTGTTTTTACGTGGCCGAGATACGCGTGTGCCCCCGGACATCATGGACAAAGCGGAGATTGCGGGCACGTGCACCTTTATCTGATCGAAATAAACCATTTTCTCACAAAGGAACGTAGAAGAAAACCACTAATACGTTGCATGAATGAGAACATAGTGGAGATTCCTATGCAACAGCTGTGCATGTTTATCCAAATGGGCTCGAACCCCCAGCAAAAAGGACTGGTGATGATGATGATGATGATGATGATGATGATGATGAAGGGAAATGCAGATAATGTGTATTAACTGAGATGTGTCATTAAAACATTATGTACCGGTAGTCTGCTGGACTCATTACAGAGTTGTATATATCACCATGTTGTCGGGTCTTCATTTGGGTTGCACTCTGATTATAATTATAACACGTTATTCGTTTTGGAGTAAGTAAAAAATAATAAATGGGAAGTGTGTGTGTGTGTGTGTGTGTGTGTGTGTGTGTGTATAACCCAAATACACCTTTAAGCTGATCTAGAGTCAGATTCTCTTCACTTAGCTCAATCCTAGCCAAGATACACAAAGTAGGGTTATGGCATTAGATGTGTCAAACATCATATCTCACGGATAAAACAGAAAAATAGGAATTAAAACCTGAAAATACGTGGGTCATAAGCCCTATTTGGACGGGATTTAAGGCCCTTTCACACTGAGAAAGAAAAGTATTCTTTCACCTACAACTACACCTGTATGGATATTACATTACATTAACATATTCCACACTATCGTGATCGTAGTGTTCTTTAAATAAATCCATAATCCAAGAAGAGTTTCTTATGGATCTATAGGTTACTGTTTATTCCCTCACAATAAAAATAAAAGTAAGGAATAAAACATGCCATGTCATGCTGGAGTGTCAGCACGTGAATAAATCATTCCTCTTATTCCACAGCAATGTCATGAATAATGTTTTTATGTATTAAAAAAAATGAAAACATGACTTTTTATCCATTTATAGTTACATTTAATGTTGCAAAAAGTTGTTTATAAACGATAACGTAATCAATTTAATATAAATCTGTTGCTGCGTCCCAATTCGCCTACTACCCGTCCTAAATAGTATCTGCGATTAGAATGGGTGCGTCCCAAATCGTAGTGTGTTGAAATGAGTATCCCAGAGGTACCCGGATGGTCTACTATTACCGGCAGATTTGCGAAGTGTGGATCCGTGGACACTCTTTCAGCTAATATCGCCCACGACACCTTGCACGAGGAAAGAAGGAGGAGTTTTGTGACCGTTCGCTTGGCCGAATTCAACCTGCAAACATGGCGGACGAGTGTAACGTCGGTGACGCGTCTTCAGTATTTAAGTGTAAGAACTTCAGTGTTAAGCACTAGCCAAACATTTCTACTGTCACGTAAGATTAATGGTTGGATGTTGTGTAAATTATATAAGGAATAACGAATGAAGAAAAGCTGAAATGCAACGAGGAGTGCGTTTACGGTGACGGTGTGCGTAACCAGGCAACAACGTTCTCTTCCGTTACATGACGTGTTAGCATGCCCCAGTCCTTGCATACTCTTTTGCTCCACACTCAAAAGTAAGCACTTTTTCTTCACAAAGAGAGTACATACTTTTAGTGCATAGTGTAAGTAGGTGAACTGGGACGCATGTAGAAAAACAATAGAATTTGTAATGGTTTTAATGGTTAAAACGGAAATTGTATTGTACTGTATGGATGGTTATGGTCTGTAATGGTCTGTAATGGTCCCTGTGGGTCTCTACTGGTAATTTGTTGCCTTCTATTGGTGGCATGATATGTCTGCTGGATACCATTAAGGACCAATACTGGGTTTAATGGTTTGTAATGGTATTTGTGTGATGGTTTTGATTTTTTTTTTTTCCCCAGAGCTGCTGTTCGTTAAAATTCTGACCAATCAGAATCGAGAATTCAACGAACCACACAGTTTTTGACCGAACTGTTCCGTTAGAATCCGGTAGATGGCGCCAGATCCACTTGTTTCTCACAGCACCAGCGGTAAACTTCCTGTTTAGTGAAATGGCGACGTGGGGCAGGTTCGGGGCGAGTCTGCGGAACTTTTTCAGGAGTTCTTGGACCCTGGGCAGTAAAGTCCCGCTGAAGCCGGCGGTAGGAGGCGCGGTGTTGGGCTGCCTGGTCGCCGGCGGTGTTTTCCGGTATCGCCGCGAGCCGCGCTGGAGATGTTTACACCCGACCGTGTACGCCAAGGAGACCACGGTAGGGGAAAAGTTTTCATCTGTCACAGTCCCAGCTGCCTCTCTACCACCTGTATATGTGCAAAAGTGTCGAAATATTACACAAGTATGACAGATACTAGCCACATAATTCCTTATGAAGTGCACTATGTGTCCCACGGGGATCTAAACCACTCCCAAGACAGTTAAGGGTGGAACGATATCATAGTCACGGTATGATCACCAAACACACAACATCACGGTTTTCAGTGTATCGTGGTGCTTGTTAACGGTATCGCATTGTAAACGAACAGGACTACATTCATAAGGCTTATTGCATCACATATCAGCTGTAAAATATTGTTTTAAACATATTTAGTTGTGTGTTTGTTTACACATATAGAGTATATACGCCGATCGGCCATAACATTACCTCGTCGATTATCTCGTTACAATGGCACCTGTCAAGGGGCGGGATATATTAAGTGAGCAGTCAGTTCTCGAAGTCGATGTATTGGATGCAGGGAAAATGGGCAAGCGCAAGGTTCTGAGCGAAATTGTGATGGCTAGACGACTGGGGGGGGGGGGTCGTCAGAGCATCTCCAAAACGGCGGGTCTTGCAGAGTGTTCCCGGTATGCAGTGGTTACTACCTACCAAGATACCACAGCACGCCTTCAGAGTTCTCGTGGAGTCCGTGTCTCAGAGCTGTTTTGGCGGCACACGGGGGACCTACGCAATATTAGGCGGGTGGTTTTAATGTTATGGCTGATCGGTGTGTATTTTGCATACCATGCAAGTCGAGTTTATTGTATAGTTTATAGTGTGTATTCATCGTATTCATTCGTCTCTGATTCCTGTTACATGTAGAACTGTGATTCTGGCGAGCTATGTTTTTGTTCCTAACATTACGTCTGTGTGAATTAATTGAACATGTTACGTGTTTCTGCAACGTATTACAGTAGTAAAGTCTACTGATATTTCCACGTCATTCGGTTCAGAGTCTGTTCAAGAAAGCAGCTGTTTTTTGAAATGCTGCCAAGTAAGCATGGTTGTAACGGGTAACAGCGTTGTGTGTTGTAATGGGTTGTGTTTATGTGTGTGTGGGTGTGTGTGTGTTTGTAATTATAGGATGATGACACCCCCGTCCCGGCAGTCTCGATGCGGCGTTTGCGCTTCAGCCACTTTGCCTCTGTGATTTATGAGCAGGAGCTGTATATGACGCCCAGAGACTTCCTGTACTCCATCATGCTGGAGCATGTGGAATGTGAGACATACATACACACACACACACACACATACATACATACATACATACATACCCATACCGAAATTCATTACTGTGTTCTCTCAGCTAGTTAGTAAGCCGGTTTATTAGCATGCTCATTGCCTGTCTAGCCACAGGTGTATCCAGTGCGAAGGTAATAAACCATACAGGTGTGGCCTGTCTTTATATGCACACACACTACATGTAATAAACCTTTACAACGTGCATCTGTCAGGCAGTAATTATCCTTTAGGGCTTTAATATTGAATCGGCCTTTGAAGATATTTTTGAAGATATCCGTTTATCTTGAGTTTTTTACGGATTAAAATGATGACACTTTAAAGTGAGTCTAAATGTGGCAGATGAGTGCTTGGTCAGCTTATCCTTCACACTGTAGGCATGTTTTCTTTAAGGAGAGTGTTTTAAAAAGAACATTGGCATTATTTTATTCATTCGGCAACTCAAAATTGCGAATTAAAAGCACGATAAAAGTATCTATATCCCACACACACACACACACACACTTTACGATTTCACAACCTCGATTTAGTATCTAGTGTATATATTACACTGTGCACATAATTATCCGTTGGAGCACAATGTAAAAAAAACAACAACAATGGGATGTGCTGGATCAAGTGCTATTTTATAAGCTGCTGAGTAATGAGGCTGGAAGCCATGTTGTTGTTTTTTATTTTCTCTAATGGTTAAAGCTTGTCTTTTTTTTTCTTGCCCAGTGTGTGTTAATTGTCCTCTTGCACTGTTTGTTTACATCAGTGTCTCATCGTTATTGTTTTTCCCCATTCAGATAAACTGCAAAAAAGGCACCTGACTGAAGCGGTGAGTGTAAATCCGCTTCATGTCCCTCTGTTTGTAACAAATATTCCATCAAACCCCATGAAACTGTCTGCTCAGAAGGAAAAATAAATACCTCGGTTTGCTGTGTGACGTTAACGTACTGGACATTTTTCATGTTTTACACGATGTTTGTCGCGGTGTAAAGTGGCACTTCAGCACCACCTTCTTTTAGTTTAGTTTTTGTCCCATTAGTGCGTTCTTTGCTACTGAATCCCTCAGCTAGGGTGTAAAATGTTCGTCATCACCTTGAAATTCACATAATGAGCTGTTTTACTCAGCTTCGGTCAGCGCTATCCCAAATTCCAAGCTGTTTGTGATGCTTGTTTACCAGAAGGCAAGACAGAGTGGTGACGTGAGCAGGTTGCAATGATAGTGTTGAAAAAAAAAAACAACAACCGTGATGTAATAATTATGTAAGTCGCAACATTTGCTGGGGCACAAATGCGTCTCAGCATGTTTACAGATGTGCTAATTAAATTAGCTCTGGCTTTCTGGTAACACTGGATAACCGTGATTGGCTGTTCTACAGGAAGTAGCAAAGATGCTGACGGTGGCTTCTAAAGCCAAGGGAGGAAACAATCTGTTCAGAGGAATTGGAGACAATGGTATATATATGTATATATTTATATATATATACACACACACACACACACATACACACACTTGTGCTGTCTTCTTTCCTGTCTTAACTCTCACTGGTGTGTGTACAGGGCTGATCTCCTACACCGAGTACCTGTTCCTCCTCACCATCCTCACCAGTAAGTGATTAAAGTACTCCAGTTCTCGTCCATTTCCACTGACACAGCACTGCTTCCTGATCTCCAATCTCTCCACACTTTTCCACTGCAAAACAGCTGCATGTTGGTATTTCGAAATGAAGTTCGACATTAGTCTTTAATTTGAACGAACATCACAATTTCGAAAATGCAGTTTTGAATAACGAATTGAGAAATTGGTGGCTAGCTGGTTTACCAGTGTTGCACATTTGTTGTTCTGATCGTTTAGAAGTTAGCCGTGCTATCAGTAACGGCTAAAGGTCATATCTATATAGCGTCAGCGTTTAGTCTAATTAGCCTACCAGCTAACAGGCTATTTCATTAGCTAGCTACTGAATAGGCTACAACAGTAACAACAGTTTTTTTTTTTTTTGTGCTTCTTTGAATGTTTTCTTTGATTGAATAGACGTTTAGCATCTGAGGTTAACCTGGGTTAGCGAACTTTTTAATGATGGCTAATCGTCTAAAGCACGCTGACTGAAGCGAACTGTGTTGTGATTCCAGAGCCACATACGGGATTTGACATCGCTTTCAAAATGCTCGACATCGACGGCAACGAGCAGGTGGACAAAAAGGAGTTCGAGAAGGTGAAGCACTGACTTTCGCACTGTTTACCTTTAATAGCTCGCACCGTAATAATAAAACAACCAAACAAACAAAAAAAACACTCGACGCCCATTTTAAAAGAAAAAACCTGTTACGCAGTTCTTACATTTTGAATCTGATGTAATATTTTTACTACATTTACCCGTTAGTCCCATTTTGGCTTAACAGTGGTCTGTCTTTGATTTACCAAGGTCGGAAATGGAAAAGATCCCCATGTTCTCAGTCTCCATGGCAACAGTTAAAGCAAAACCAGGGGTTGTGATTTTTTTTTATTTATTTTTTTTACTTTCTTCCTCTCCCATGTACCAGTGTGATACTAAGAATCCTGTCCCTTTAAGAGCCTGATTTAAAGGGAAGCAGTGTCCTTATCATTAGCATCGTTAGCATGTGGAGAACGTGCTGCATGAGTCCCATCTGTTGACCTTGATTTAAAAAATGAAGGACGAAAAAAACAAAACAACGTAGCATCATGTGCTAGTGTTATTATGGGTCTGTGGTTACTTGGTTATAAATAAACCGATTGGTTGGAATGTTTACCGTATTTTCTGGACTATAAAGCTATAACACACTCACAGTTAGCTTTGCTTGGAGAAGTGGTGTAAGGTGTTTGTCAATATAAAATCTCTAATTTTCTACACTGACTTTGCATCTGAAAAATCTCCTCGTCTGGAAAGTCTCCTCAACCCAGAGTTCAGCATATGAGGTCATGACAACATGGCCGCTCATAAAATATCAGTATAGTGCTTTGGATCATTCAGCTTAGACACTTTAGTTGGTCTCATAGTGATAGTCTGGAAAATACGCTAACATTGCTTGGAATGGCGAAGAATGCAGAATTGTGGGTACTGTAGATCTCTGACGCTGCCTTGTCTTTGTTAATGCTGTTCGGAGGATGCTACAGATTGAATGAGAGGTATGTACCCCGGCATGATTACTGGAATTCAGATAAATCAGAGGAGTGTTGTGTTTATTAAGTAGAGAGTCTGCAGCAGGAAGTGGGCTTGCCTCAGTCCCGGAGAGCCACAGCGCAGTCGAACCTGATAATTAACTAATGAGTTGATTAATGATAGTGTTCTTGCTCTAATGAGGCCCAGTAGAACAGGAAAACACAAACAGTGCAGCAGCGTGGCCGCAAAACAGCACGGGGTTCCCCATCCCTGATCTGCAGACTGATATAAAATATACAGTACTGTGCAAAAGTTTCAGGCACATGCAAAGAAATGCTGTAGAGCAAAGATGCCTTTAAAATAATGAAATGAAATGTTTCTACATTTAAAAAAACAAACAAACAAACAAAAAAAATACCGTAAAGAGCAGTAAACAGTAGTAAATGAAACAAAGTCGGTATTTGGTGTGACATAAAAATAAAAATAAAAATAGTAGTCTCTGGTACAATTAGTGCAGTTTTATAAGGAAATGAGCTGGTGAGTTTTATTGAGCATCTTGCAGAACCAGACACAGTTCTTCTGGACACTTTGACTTTCGCACTCACTTCTTATTTTTGCAGCAAAACCCAGCAGCCTTCATTGTGTTTTTTGGCTGAAAAGTGTCTCTTATGTAATACGCTGCTTTCTTTAATGACATACAAACATTTTTCTGTAACATTTCATTTTGTGCTAGAAAACTAATGTTTGGGAATCTAAAATGGGGTATTTTTGTGCTGAATTGATAATGTAGACGTCATAAAATAAAAAAATGTATAACAAAGTTTGTACTAAAAAAAAAATATGGTGCCTAAAACTTTTGCCCAGTACTGTGTGTGCGTATATATATATATATATATATATATATATATATATATATATATATATATATATATATATATATATATATATATATATATATATATTACAACTTGTCTTCCGAATGTAAAATAATCCAGCTTCTTTGTTCCAAAGCTGAAGAAAATCATCAGACAAAGGAAGGTTGCTAAAGAGGTGGTAGAGGTGAGTTCAGTTTTCGTTTATTGTTGCCGTTGTTGATTTATCTGCCCAAGTTCTTCAAATGATTGTCCATACGTCAGTCATAATCTAGTGACTGCTCTAATTAAAGGTTGTCACATCATATTCGTATGATATGTCGATAAATATTGAAGATTTGACAGCTATATTATTGTTGCATAACTTCCTAAAAATTGTCATGATTTATAGTAAGTAAAATATATATTTAAAGTATTTATAAATACGTTATAAACGGATTAAAAATTGTTAACTTGGTGAGGAAACATTTATGGAAGGAGTCTCCAGTATCAGCGCTTTCAGAGGTAAATCTGTAACTGTTAAGTTTCCCGACGTCTTCAGGACAGAGGAGTTTACACTTTCTAAGTAACGAAATACGACAAGCTGCGTATTTGTTTGGTCTTATAAAAACTTGGAATAAAGAGAGGCCGCTGAGGAAACGACTGTTTATAGCTACTGTAGACAGCTATTTTGCAGACGTTCCACAACATTAAGTGTAGCCATAAACGGACAAAAAATGTATGGCATTTTGCTCATAAAAAAAATTTAATCATTGACAAATTGCTGCCATATACTGTAAGGGGAAGAAAACACTTAGGCACATGCTGTTGTAGCAAAATAATCAACTTCGGGGTGGTAACATTAACTCCGCTTCATCACACCACCCCGTCCATGATCGCTTTCCTAGAACATGACACCTAACATATCGTACAACAGATTATCACCATGTGCCTAAAAACACACACACACACACACATCTATACTACAGAGACTCTGTACATTGTTTTCATTTGTTTGTTTAATGGGATGGTGTCGTATGTAGTGTGTGAGATTAGTGAAGTCATCAGCTCGTGACCGTACTCCTTTATGTCTTCAGGCGGCAGCCTCGGAGGACAGCAACGAGCCCAGCACCACGCTGCAGGCCTTCTTCTTCGGCCGTAAGGGACAAAATAAACTGCAGTACAAAGAGTTTTGCAGGTCTGTCTTCATGGTTGTGTGGCTCTTGTGCTAGTCTTCTCCACCTTCCTTGTATGAAGCCTTTTTTTTTTATCTATCGGAGATCAACAGTAAACATGCAACAACCTCCATCTATCACCGATTAAACAAAAAAAAGAGAGTTAGAAACATTATTTTAATTATTGTAATTTTTCTTGTTTTTTTTTTTTTTTTTACACTTTATTATATATTTTATATTTTGTATTATTGTTTTCTTCTTCCTTTCACTGCTATGTAAATGATTATTGTTATTGTTGTTGTTGACAGTCATATTTTAGTCTTCACTTCTCTCTGAATATAGTCAGTTTAAGGAAATTTATTCTGACCTAAAAATGTTTTTAAAAATGCTAAAAATCTATGTGAACCGGTTGCCTTTTGTAACTGTTAAGTGCGTGTGTTTTTGTGGTTTGTGCAGGTTCATGGAGGATCTGCAGGGGGAGGTGCAGGAGATGGAGTTTCTGCAGTTCTCCAAAGGCATGGACACCATGAGGAGGGAAGACTTCGCTGATTGGCTGCTGTACTACACCAACGAAGAAGACAACACGGAATACTTGGAGAACCTGAGAAAGAGAATACCAACAGGACAGGTGAGAGGTTTTAGTGCTGCACTGGATGTACTGTTTTCACTTGGAGACTAGCCTTCATCTGTGTCTGTCCACGGCACTGACATCTGGAGCTCTGAGGCAAAAACGTTCTAGTAAAGTCTGTCTTCTGGGTTCTGTACCTCTCTCTCTCTCTCTCTCTCTCTGTCTCTCTGTTAGAGCATCAATTTTGAGGAGTTTAAAGCCTTCTGTCTCTTCACCAACAACCTGGAGGACTTTTCCATCTCAGTAAAGATGATCGCAGATGCAAACAGACCAATTGGAATGGGTAACGCTGCTCACTTTGTTATAGCAGCTCAGATTTTCCGGATGAGCGATCGGTAAATAGGTTATAACCTTGTAATAAATAGGTGGTAACAGGTCAGAGAGTTTTATTGACTCACATTTATTACTGTTCTACTGAAGTCGTCTTTATCTGTCTGGCCTTATAAACATAGAACAGGAAAAACCTTGCCAAATTGCAGACCTTCTTTAAAGATCTTGGAACTCAATAATGTTTATAGAGCTTCATGGAAATTAATTTCATTCTGTGACTTGCACCACGTTATCTGAACTGACTAATCAGCATTCTGATCATCAGGTGCAAACCAGTTTATTCAGAATGTTACATCCGGAAGTGTCATAATTGCATCCGAAACCTGTTTGTTACAAGGAAATAATATTGTATCAAGATATTTAGAGATTGATTGCTAACAAATATACTGTGATGTTGTTATTATATCGCAGTATCGTTATCACATTGTCACATTGCCCAGTCCTACCATTACGTTGCTGTAACACCCAGCATGCTTTGCTTTCTTCTACCTTCGCTCCACTGCAGCTCAGTTTAAGAGAGCCGTGAAGATCGCCACAGGACAGGAGCTCTCGGAGAACGTTCTGGACACGGTGTTCCAAATCTTCGACCTAGACGGAGACAACTGTCTCAGCCATGAAGAGTTCATCGCCGTGATGAAGGACCGAATGCTGCGAGGTCTCAGGGTGAGAGATCAAACCTTAACAATCTCATTATCCCAGTAATCAGTTTATATATATATATATATATATATATATATATATATATATATATCAGTTGACTATGTTGTTGTTGGTTGTTTTTCTTTTTTTTGCACTTTTGTTGTCTCTTGTTCCTTTACAATTTTAATGTGTTAATTTTTTTGTTGTTCTTTTACAATTTGTGATAACCAAGCATCAATATGTCCAACTTTTGCGCAACTGTCTTTTTTGACATGGTGTCTCTCTGTGTGTGCTGACAGGTTCAGTCCCAGCAGGGTGTGTCCGGTTTCTGGAAGTGCGTGAAGAAAGAAACGCTAAAAGGAGCTCAGGAGGCTCTCAGTCACAGCAGCAGCCCTTTCTGAAAGGAAACGCACCTGTTCCAGGGGCGGGGCTTGTGGCATTAGGGTTGTGGCTATTCAGCCTCGGTTATAGTAAAGTAGACAAGCTCAGCTCGGCACCTGGAGACGCACCACGCTGGTCTATTAGATCCTCCATGGCACTTGGCCACTTTCTCAGCTGACTATGTCAGTGTTTTATCCATGTTAAATTCCACAATGTCCCAATTTCGCGATTCATGTATATTTTGTGTTAACCTCAAAAAATAAGGCAAAGTCACATCACCTTTACTTGATATCCTGAAGACCGTGTGATACTGATATTGTGTGTCGGGTATCACAATATGTCGTAGAACCAATTGTCAGCACATGTCAATAATTTTCTTCCAGGATGCTTTATTATTTGGAATGTTCAGACTGAATATCCAAACAGGTTGACAGGAATTGTTTTAGACTAAAATGTTTACAGGGATCCACCATCAACTACTAAAGTGGCATTATAATTTTTGGTCAAACCTGAAGTTTTAAGAATTTTGTAGAATCTAAGCTGATATTATGGTGAGTTTTATTGTTCTGGGTCTATATCTGGGTCTACATCTGTATTTTATTTCTCCCCCCCCTGTTAAAATATTGGTACTCCAATATTCCTCAAATTCTCTTACGGTGCTTTCACATCTATCAGTCTGGTTCCTGAATCTGATTCAGAGTGAAATTGTGTGAACGTGAACGTGTAGGGTAGAAAACGCATGTATAAAGCTCCTCCATTAATTGGTCAGAAATACGACGACAGAATAAAGTAAACAAACCTTTGCCAAGTGTGCGTTAGATATCATAAAAATCACCCGAGCACCAAGAACACAGAGCCACACCCAATATATTACTACTGTAGATATTTATAGAACTTACAAGTCTCAAACATTTTGTGTTAAAACATCCACAGTTTATTTACTCTTTTTTTTCTTTGTCAGTCCAAATCTCCAGAACACATTGCCTTTTCTGCAGCATTTGGCTGTGTTTTGCACCTCGCAGCTCAATGTGGAAGCTCACGTCTACAGAAAGATGTCGTCCGCAACCCAAAACACCCGGCATGTTTGGTTTACTTGGGTTGTATTTGGGCCGATTCGGGATCAAATCGTGTTCTCACTGCAATGGAACCACGCTAGAGTTCGATTTGAACCGTACCGAGACCACCACACAGAGATGGTCTCTGGACGGTCGTGTTGGTCCGCACCTGAGTGTGATTGCTGTGTTCTCACCTATGTAAACCAACCGCACCATACAGGAAAATGCACCAGGGTTCGATTTAAACTGATTAAACACTGTATGTGTGAAAGCACCCTTAGTTGCAGATATATTTTTTGCTCTCTGTTTGTTTTTTTTTTGTTTTTTTTTAATCACACTAATCTAATTTGCTGCAAATGTGAGCAAAAGCCTATTTACCCTGTTTTCTTTGTCTAGCACACTGGCATAAAATTAAAAAAATAATAATAAAATGTACATGTTTCAAAGTTTTCATGACTTGAGACTACATACAACAACAACAACAATAATAATAATAATAATAATAATAAACAGAAAATGTACGTTTTTCTTGTTATTATTGTTAATGACTGTGACTAAAAGTGCTTTATGTACAACTGACCTGCAACGTAATTTAAAGATTTAAGTGAAATTTAAAAAAAAACAAAAAAACAATTAGGGCAGAAATGGAAGTTTTTTTTTTTTTTTTTTTTAATGGACAAAAATAAACTTACATCCAAAGCATATATTAATTAAAATCAGAATATCTGAATAAACAGCTAATTTAGATATGGTATGTTGGTAGATATGGTATGTTGATAATGGTATATTTATCTTTAAACAGATTTCTTTTCTTTTTTTTATTGCTATATTTAAATAAGAAACTGAAAATATTGAAAGGTTGGAGAAAGAAGCGGCAAAAAACTTCTAAACTTTTAAATACAGAAGCGTCCGTTGGTGACGTCACGCGCTTTCCCGCGCGCTCTCGCCGCTGATTGGTCGGAAGGTGATGCGCGAGGCCAGTGGCGCTCGAGCGCTGATGAGCGATTGTTTATCTAAAGAAACCAAATTTCACTAACGGTTGGGGGGGGATAAGTCAAAAAAAAAACAAAAAAAAAAAACGGCTTCATTTCACTGAGGAAAAGGCGTTTAGCGGAACGTTTTGTCACGTCGAGCTGGTATTTTCGTGGTCAGGGTGAACTAAAACAAGGTGTCGCGAGCGAGGAAAACGACACGTAAATTCAGACCTACTCTCGTGTACAGTTATAGGCTAGTTATTCACCTTTGTTCACGGCGTTGACAAAGTTCAAGCTAGCGCTAAAATATTTCTGAGGTAAAGTTAGCCAACAAGCTCAGGGCGTCAGATTTTAGTTTTCGCTCGACACACTGACTAAAAAAGCGTGTACTACTGCACTAAATAGTGTGTCAAAATAGTACACAGGATTACTGATTACTATTTAGTGCGGTAGTATGCGTTTTTGGACTGTGTGTCGACCTAAAAAAAAAAAAAAAAGACCCACGGAGCTATTCGCTCATAAACTTACCTCAGAAATCAGCCTTTTTTTCTTTTCTTTTTTTTAGCTTTGGTTTGAACTTTGTCAAAAAAAAAACAAAAAAAAAAAACATATAACTGACCATACTTAGCATACTCCCGCACTAGATAGTGTTTGAGACTAGATAGTGTTTGAGAATAGCACCCCAGTTTACCTAGGCTACTACTGAGTGCGGGAGTGTGCTAGTTTGGGACGTAGACTGAAGCGTCTCAAGTGTCGGAGTCTCGGGCGCGCGCTGCTGTGAATAAGCTAGCTTAGCTTTACCACAATGAATTTATGAATTTTTTCTGTTTAGACCCCGAGGAGGGGGAGGAGGAACGGAGAAACAAGGTTTGTTGGGTTGTTTTAAAAACAAAAACAAAATAAAACCCGCGACGCAAGACGAGACCTTTTAAATCACCATCTTCCCTCCGGGTTTCGGTGGGAAATGATGGCCGGCGGGGCGCTTCAGCAAAACGGGATAACGGTGACGGTGCTCTCGGCTCAGGAGCAGCAGCAGCAGCAGGTCCCGCAGTCGCCCCCGTTGCCGCCGCCGCCTTCGCAGCCCTCGCACATGGAGTCCGAGGCGCTGGATTCCCGAAAAAGACCGCTGGAGACTCCGACTGAGGCGGGAAGCACCAAGCGCACTAACACAGGGGGTAAGAGCGGCGATGCGCTCGGGTTCCTCACGGCACACGCGGCTTCTTACACCACCTACTACCGAGAGACCACTTTAATCCCCCAGTTTTTTTTTGTTTTTTGTTTTTAAATTTAAGTATTCCGTAAACGGTTGATCGGTAAGAGATTGTACCTCACGCGACCCGAAATGTGACGTGTCCTGTGATGCGATGCGATACTAATTGATTTCCGTTTGATTGGAGTCCACACTCCCTCTGAATCAACACAGTTTCATCTCCTGTCTACATCCTGAGACAAATAGTATTAGCAACCTGCTAGCGTCAGTTTGAGGGAAGAAAAAAAAAAAACAGTACTGAATTGTAATTTGTGTGTGTGTGTGTGTGTGTGTGTGTGTGTGTGTGTGTGTGTGTGTTGGATAAAGTGTACCTTTACAGGCACATAAATGAACTTTTAGTACCTTTTAAAGTACCTTTTAAATTTTTAAAAAAATCGAAACTACTCACCTTTCTAAGTCAAAGGTACAAGGCACAGAGGGTGTACACTTGATTGTACTTCCCCTATGACAAGGTACCCCTGTTTTCAGTTTGGTACCCCTTTTTCAGCTGTGTGTTAATTTTATATCGTGATGATGCAGTCTAACAGTGCAACACGAGCTTGTAGCAAAAACAACAACAACAAAAATTTACACACCCTGAGTCTTTGTATAAAATAATGTTACTGTTTTCAGTGCCTCGCACCTCTGGGGTTGGGGGTTCAAATCCCGCCTTTGCCCTGTGCAGCGGAGCTTGCATGTTCTCCCTGTGCTTTGGGGGTTTCCTCCGGGTACTCCGGTTTCCTCCCCCGGTCCAGATAACATGCGATGGAGGCTGATTGGCATTTCCAAATCGTCCGTAAGTGTGTGAATGTGTGTGCAGTTGTGCCCTGCGATGGGTTGGCACCTGGTCCAGGGTGTCCCGCACCTTGTGCCCCGAGTTCCCTGGGACAGGCTCCAGGCGACCCTGTGTAGGATAAGCGGTATGGAAAATGGATGGATGGATATATTTTTGTCTCCTGTGCACATTATGTTCATCTAGATGTAAAAAAAAAAAAAAAAAAAAAAGATCTCAATTTGCAGCCAGTTTAGACACTGTTACCTACACTCTGAGAAAAAAGGGTACCTTTAAACTGTACCTTTTGTTGTCACATGGGTGGTACCTTCATGAGTGCATACTTTTGTACCTTTAGTACACGTCTTTTACTTAGAAAGGTGCCCGTAGTGTGCCTTTAAAAATTTACTCTAAAAAACGTATTATGGTCCATTTATGTACCTTAATAAATAATTTTTAACGGTACACTGTATTCACTTTACCAGGTGAAATATACATATCGATAGTACAAATGGTGTACGCAAGAGGGTACCACCTCGGTGACAAGGAAAGGTACAGTTTTTTTTTTTCTGAGAATGCAATTAGATTCAAATTAATAAATGTTTTTTTTTTTTTTTTTAAACTTCGAAATACAGGTGTATTCAAATATTACACAGCACAATCTAAGCTTGTGGTTTTTGACATCTCAAAAAAAAAGGGGGGGGGGAAGATAATGTAATAGAAGGCTAGTGCCTACAAATGTGGTTACTTTGTATTATTAATATAACACTTTCATAGACGAGTATTACAGCTGCAGCAGGAATATTTTTGATGTAATACCATGTCAGACAACATCACACACATTAGACAGTAATAACATCATAAAATGTCAAGTTTAATGTGTTTCAGTTGAATATCAACCCAGAACAGATACTCCCTATCAGATCAGCGTGTCTGTAAAAGTATGGACGCATTTCTAAAATGTTTATCTGTATACATGTGTGTAAACAGTGAAGAATTTGCCCAAAAAAAAAAAAAAAAAGTCCAAGTAGCTGTTAAAAATTTTGCGTATTATTTAAAATGAGAGAACATGAAAATCAGATTATCTAGCTATCTAGCTATCACCTCTCTCTCTCTCTTTCTCTCTCGTCACAAGCTGGCCTTCTTTGTGGGGATCGGGCTAAATTGAGCGGAAAATGAATGAAGCGCTTAATGCTCACAGCAGCTGCTGAAGGCGAACCCCATTCACACATGGAAACAAATGCCAGTAACACAAAAGCCTTCCTCCTCCTTCTCGGCCTTTATTAGCAGCTCATTAGGATCCCATAGGCTGTATACAAGTTCTGCCGAGGTAAAGATGAGAAGGTGTAACACAAAAGTATTCGTTCGCTGCTTTACGATAGATGTCGACTCGGATTGTCTCTTTTTTTTTTTAATTGTAACATTTATTTAAAATATATAACACACCCAGTGCATCGCCTGTTTATCTTAATAATGATCAATATGATGCAATGTTGATGCAAAACGGACCCTTGGAGATACTTGGAGATCTTCCTGATGGCAGGTGTGTAAATAACACATTAACAGTTTGAAACAATGTCATATTATTGTATCTTTTAAACCTGACTGGAGTTACTAGGCAGTTGGAGCGACATTTCTGCCCACCATTTTTTGTTTTTCAAATTTTAACAGATCTCTTGTTTGGTGGACATTTACCAGTGGAACCATGGCGGAGTAGTGACTGTCATTAAGGCATTGAGTTGCTGATCGAAAGGTTGTGAGTTCAGATCCTAGCACTGCCATGCTGCCAATGTTGGGTCTTTGAGCAAAACCCTTAACCCTCAACTGCTCAGTTGTGTCCTGCCTCGATTGTAAGTCAGTATGGATAAAAGCATCAGCCAAATGAGCACATTTCATGTACCCTTAAATTAGCCTGTCTGAGTTTGTTCATGTTCTCTATAATAAAGCAACACATAACATTTTATTAGCTCTTATTGACATGCTGCATGCATAGTAAAGTATCAGATTTAAAAAAAAGTTTCTTGTGTGTGGAAAAAAACGTGTGTGTGTGTGTCTGTAAATATTTTGCAGTTGACTGATTGCCACAGAACAGAAGCCTGCTGAGGAGATTTAATGTGTTTGTGTGTGTGTGTGAGGAGAAGTGCAGCTGTCCTGTGAACCCAGAGCCATGCTTTTGTGCGATTGTAGCAACATCTTTGCAGAATGTCCAAGAAGAATGTGGCTAATGCAAACACACACACACACACACACACACACACACACACACACACACACACACACACACACAGCTCTGACTGATACCACCCATGGAAAGAATTGTTCAATGCTGAAGAGATTTTTAGTCAGACAATCCAGGGAAGTTGTAGCATTTAAGACTGGAAAAGTTATGGTTCTGATTGGTTGTTTAATTCAAAGACATCAAACGTATCTCCAACCTTTGTTACAATCTTCTGCACCAGAACATTCTAATGAATCAAGTTAGAGAGAGAGAAAAAACAACAACAACTCTGTACTGGATTTATCTGGAATGCAGTAGGAATAATCGGAGCATATTGTTTACTTGCTGTAGGACACTAGGCAATCTTTTTATCTACAGTATTTGACTGCAGTTTGAAAATAGGCAACAAATCAAGGAGTTTGTCTGTGGTGTGATGGCTGTATGTGTCTGCATTTGCAACGTTTTGACCCAGTGCTATGACGATACGGGAGACACCTGGAAATTGAAAACTACTTTTTAATGCTTTCTCAGCTAAAACAGTGGTGAGACCAGTAACAAATAAAAAAAATTTAAAAAACGGTTTACTGAAGGGGAAAGGACGTGGGACTGTGAAAAAACGTCTGGTAACTGTTACTTTCACTTTGTGCCACATTTATCTACTTTAACTTGAACCTGTGCGTTCACAATTCTAGGTCTTGTGAGCCATTAGAAACCAAGTTTCAGAACTGTAGGCTCATTGGTTGATTAAAACAAATGGAGGAACTGCTAATTAATAATTAGTAGTCACCCCAGACTTTCACCTCACTGTTTTCTTACTGTCATTTGGTGCACATCTGAAGAAAAAAAAAAAAAAAGCTGCCTTCTCTGCCGACATATGCTAAGGGTTTTGTGGTAAATTTCTGCCTTTTCTGTCTGCCTGCTAGGATTTTCTTGCTAGCCATTTTAATCAGCTTTGTCTTTCTATGTTTACAGCTTCTACCTACACTGTTCACGAATGCATGGATGTCTAAAATCTGTGGCTTGATCCTCAGTGATTGATATAGAGGGTGGACACTGACAGGAGCTCTCAGGCTTTTATTCCTTTTCCCTCTATTCTTGTTCTCTGTTATTCAACCACATTTCATGAATTACTGAGGTAAATTATTAGTCATGCTTTCAGACTGTTACTGATATAGATAGATAGAGAGATAGATTCTTCAGACGTCTAAAGCATAACGTCAATTCCATGGGGTTCTGTAGTCCCGAGAGTGTAGATGAGCTCTTTTCCTCCACTTCATTGCTGCCATAGCAACTAGCAATGCTAACAGAGATGTTATTAATGTCACGTCCATCGCTGTGGAATTGTCTCACCGCTGCAAAGGAGAAATCCTTCATTCTGATAGTACGAAAGAAACCAATCTTCTCTTGGTATACCCGATGTAGTACAGCTGATTGCATCTTATGCAGGAGAGACAGTAATAAGCACTTGTCGTGATGCACGAGGAGGAAAAAAGTGACCCTTTAGGGACTGTGATTTTGTATTCAGCTCATCTTGAATGACTACATGCGACAGTACCGCTGTTATTATTGACAAATCATCACTCCAGGCAATTATGTATTTGATGTCTGTAGGAAGTAGGTAAAGATTCCACAAAAAGGGATGCAGTCTGGGGATCGACATGGAGGATTTTTGATTTTTTAAAAATGTATTATTATTTTTTTTAAATTAAAATGGTAAATAAGCACCAAATTATTTGGTGGGATCATGGGCTGTGGAATCCTTTCTCATGATATCCACAGTGAAATATTCACATATAGAAATATTCATCATATAGTTCTCGAGGAAGTCATTATTTTCATCTTTACATCTCAAGAGGTGTAAATAATTGTGTATTTACAGCACTGTGCAAAAGTTTTAGGCACATTTTTTTCTCAGTACAAATTTTGTTATATAAATTTTTGTATTTTATGACGTCTACATTTATCAAGTCAGTACAAAAAAACATTTTAGATTCCCAGACATTAGTTTTCTAGCAGAAAATGAAATGTTACAGAAAAATGTTTGTGCGTCATTAAAGAAAGCAGCATATTACAGTAAGAGACACTTTTCAGACAAAAAACACAATGAAGGCTGCTGGGTTTCGCTGCAAAAATAAGAAGCGTGTGCGAAGGTCAAAGTCTCCAGAAGAACTGTGTCTGGTTCTGCAAGATGCTCAATAAAACTTACCAGCTCATTTCCTTATAAAACTGCACACATTGTACCGGAGACTACTGTTTTAATTTAAATTTTTATTTTTTGTCGACTTCTTTGTTTCATTTACTACTGTTTACTGGTCTGTACGGTATTTATTTATTTTTTTTTAATGTAGAAACATTTAATTTCATTATTTTGAAGGCATCTTTGCTCTACAGCATTTCTTTGCATGTGACTGAAACCTTTGCACAGTACTGTATTTATCGAAGGTAAAAAAAAAAAAAATTATACAAAGCAGTATGAGGATGGCAGTCGTGGTGAGCTGCAGAACAAGATGTCATGATAACATTGCTATGTTGATTGGGCAGGATAAAGATTTCGATGAATAGATACCCCTGTGCAATCATGCATGAGAAAAGAAGAAAAAAGGCAGAAGGGTAATCAAAACAGATTTGGGTTTATGTGTCATTTCTTTTAGTCATTGTTTGGTCTGTACTGTACAGTACAGGGTATGTTTAAAAAAAAAAGCTACCTGTCTATCTGCCTATATACAGTATCTCTACCCATCGGTCCACATGATATACTGTACATGTATGTTAAGGAATGCATGGATTTCTAACATATCTGTCATGTGACCTTTGATCCGTAATGACCGCGCGAGAACAAGGACACTGATTGAAGTGCTTTGTCCTTTTCCTCATCCCCTTATTTTTGTTTTCTGTCATGCAAATGCATTTCATTGACTACTGATGCAAATGATCCTGTTCCGTTACTAGGCTTACTGAGGCAGATGTGTTTGTGTATGTGTGTGTATATACATACATGTGTGTGTGTGTGTGTGTGTGTGTGTGTGTATGTATATATATATATATATATATATATATATATATATATATATATATATATATATATATATATATATATATATATATATATATATATATATATTTGTATGTGTGTGTGTGTGTTTCATAGCAGATGCAGCCGAAACGGTACATTAACATTTCTAATGGCACTTTTGGCCAGGTTGTTTGTGTCTGTGGGTGTCTGTACCTTGGTTTGTTAGATCGCAGGTGCTCAGAGCTTGTGAGAGCATTAGCACGCATGTGTTGTGTGTGTGTATGTATGTATGTATGTGTGTGTGTGTGTGTGTGTGTGAAAGAGAGAGAGAGAGAAGGACACAGGTGCCCTTGCAGTGTATGGTGACGTGAGTAGACTGTGAATGGGGCAGGTGGCAGAGAGGGGAGGGGCTCAAGTGAGAGTCCAGTCAAAACGTGATTGGTTTGCTTGAACAGAATTCTAGCACATCCTGCCCTGCTCTCGCACACTGCGCAACACACACACACACAAACACACACAAACACACACACACACACGCCACAACACACTTGCACACCGTATAGACAGTTAGTCAGTGTGCGATGAAAAATGGTTCAGTGCAAATTGGGAGTGACCGTGGGGGTTAAGGAAGGATGCCCCTCCCCCATGGACTACACACACACACACACACACACACACACACACACACGTTGGTCGGTACAGCTGTGTAGAATTTATAGGCAGTGATTGGAATGGCTGGTCCGTCCACGCTCTCTGCAGCAGATTCTCCTTTCTGCTTTCACATCTCTTAGCATCGCTTCTTTCATTATATCCCTTTTCCAGTTCTCCCTTTTTTCTTTTTTTTTTCATATATCTTTCTATCTCGTTCTCTCGCTCGCTTCCTTTCCCTCCACTTCCCCATCTCAGTCTTTGTCTTTCCTTCTCTTTTTCCTCTTTCTTTCTTTTACTGTCCGCGGTTTCCAACATGGCCGCCCGAGGTGCACGCCGCCCCCTTCGTTCTCGCTCGCCGCCTCACACAAGGTCACTCCCTCAGTCTTTCTCCACCTCCACAACCTTCCCTCCATCCCACCTTTCCATGGTTCGCCCAAACGTGCGTGGGGCGCTATGTCTTTTGCTTTGCTGCGCCAAATAGGGGGGTGAAGAAGAAGAAAGCCTGTGTGTGTGTGTGTGTGTGTGTGTGTGTGTCTGACGTTGGGGAGGGGTGCAGGGTGATTGGACACGCTAGGTGCCTCTCTGTACAATGCTGCAGAGCGCCGGAGTTCTCCATGAATATGGATGAGAGAGAGCGGCGAGGGTGATGCAGTGGGAAGATTCCCTCCTTCAGTCCGCCGCCACTTGAACAATACACAGCCCCTCTGCCTCCAATACACACACACATACATATACACACACACACACACGTACGGCAGCTGCGTAAAGATCTCACACAATCCGAAAGAGAGAGAGAGAGTGCAGTGGAGAGGTATGGAGAAGAGGACTCTCTGACGCTCTTCCTCGGCGTTTCGGAGACGAACTCGGCCGCGTTCTCATGCTCATCGTCGGCGCTGCTGCAGAGCCGCACCACAGCTCGCCACAATGGGTGAGACACGCACATCCAGCCCCGCTTTTGTTGACTTGTTGAATGCGGTTGTTGTCTGGATGGGTTGACCATTTTTTAGTCTCTTTTGTCCGTGTGTGTGCTTTATCTTTTCTTTATTTGTCCTCTCTCGCTTAATTCATTCCATGAGTCAAAGTGGCTTGTTTGTCCTTGCCAAGTGTCCAGGACAGGAGCCCCCCTTTTCACATGTCGGGGGACTCTGTGTGTGTGTGTGTGTGTGTGTGTGTGTGTGTGTGTGTGTGTGTGTGTGTGTGTGTGTGTGTGTGTGTGTGTTGGGATGCTTACAATGCAATCCCTCTTGACCCACCCCCCTTCATGTGCTTGAACAAAACTCCCTTGACACTTTGAGTGTGTATGACTATGTGTGTTTGAGAGACAGAGTGTGTGTGCGAGCGAGAGGGATTCGCAACTCTCCGGACGCATTTACGGCTGTGTTACGTCCCTGATGAATCGCAGCAACAGATTGCCGTAGTTACACTGGAGCAGGATGCAGAAAAACCTGTTACTCATGCGGTGCATCTCCTCACACCTCCCCTCTCACTACCGACACACACAGGAGGGGGGGGAAGCTCGAAGGAAGATGGCTTCCCCTACTCGCCTCTGGTTCAGGATGCTTTTTGAACCCAGGTAATACACGTCCACCTTGAGCCTCTGGAACATCTGTGAGGTGTCGTGTTAGAAACCATTTGTTACGCTTGGGACGGAGCATGAAGTCGAACGTCGAGCACAGGAAGAGAGGCGGGTGAAGTTGTCCACCGTTTCCATGCACACGCCAAGGTCAAACACTCTCTTTGACATCGCGACTCTGAATTGGTAGCTATGATGCACAAAAGGACGCAGGGGCGGCATAAACCCGCCAAAAGATGGAGGAGGATGGCATGAAACATGAACGAATTTCGTGATGATAGGACATTCAAGTTCAGGGAGATCCGCTTCCTGCCCAAGAGTCAAGATGGTGCTTCATTTGGCAAATACATGAGATGTGGACCCTTGGCACATTTGGGGAACATGTGTGATGCAGGGGCATGGCAGTTTTGCTGGTCAAGTGAGGGGCAATGCCATGGCGCAGTTGCCTGTCACACAAAAACACAGGGTAATGGCTCGGTGATTGTGAAAGTGAACATGGTCCTGTTTCACTTAGTTTCACCAAGTCACGCTTGGATTAGCATTCTTTTTCCTACTGTTGCCCCTTTTCCTCTTATCTGTGTTGTACAAACACACTCCAGTCCACAAACCCTCTCGTGCTTCTGAAACCATGTCATCTGGCCAACCACTGGAACCCCACAGCTCCAACAGAATCATGCAGATGATTCTATCTGACAAAAGCCTCAGAACCTCAGAAACCATCAGAATCCTCCCTTTTCTGAAGCAGCAAATCCGTGTACTTCTTGTCCTGATCAACTGCTCAGAGTCCGCATTGATAAAGCTCGTTTTTGCGTCGTCTATTTTAACAGCTCGCTTATTGAGAAGATTGGAGTCTGGCCTTTGTGTGTGTGTTTGTGTGCGTATGCTACCACAGCTCAGCCTGTGAATCCGAGTCATATCCTTAGATGTCAGTTAGGCGGCAGTGTGAGGCAGAGAGGGCTGAGAGGGACAGAGTGATGTCGGAGCGATGATGTAATGCATATCCCACTGTGCACCTGGGCCGCTGCAGAGGACAGGTACACTGCCTCGTCCCCATCCTACGTATACCTGCTACCACAGGCCACCCTCAGGGGGGCTAATCGCAGAGTTGTACTCAATAGCGTCTTCTGGACGATGGGAAGGTTAAAAACGTCATCATGAGCCCGAGAATCATCTCTCATTGGCCGACGATTGATTTTTCCCAAGACAAAAGTGAAACAGAAATGTAAAGGAAACAATGTCAGGGCTGCAGATAGCAGAGAAAAAAAAAAAAGGTCTGCTTCAGCTCGTTAATAGACGGAGTGCATTTGAATCTTGGTGTCTTGGTTTAGGAATCATTTTCCACATACGGTTTCTGGAATTTTCTTTCACCATTAAAATTCTGCTCGAATAACATCAGTGCCTGCTGCCTGCACAGCTGTGACATATCGGTTGTCTTCCTTTCTTGCTATCTTTCATTCTCTCTTTCTTTTAATACAGTAACTCTTATTTTATGAACAGGCTTGATCTTAATCTCAGTCTCACTCTGAAGTCGATTATATATACCAGGGCTGGACACATCCATTCTTGGGTGGTGTCAATTAAGTTTGTCTAGATTGCTCTTGTGTTTGATTAGATTTGTCTGGATAGGGCCAGTTACTCCACTATCGATTAGAGGTGGCTTCCACAGACAGA
The DNA here is from genome assembly GCA_023630585.1 of Cranoglanis bouderius. Classification (NCBI taxonomy): domain Eukaryota; kingdom Metazoa; phylum Chordata; class Actinopteri; order Siluriformes; family Cranoglanididae; genus Cranoglanis; species Cranoglanis bouderius. The sequence continues at coordinate 2,418,604 of CM042548.1, forward strand.
GAAGGACTCACTCAAATAAACCCCCATTTGTGGATAAAGGCTGCGTTCTCAGCAGTGCGGTGGTGTAGTGGGCTATGTAGAGCACATGGGTGTAATATGAAGGGTGCTGTTTAGGGAGGTTTGATGAGATTTGGATCGTGCCCAAGGCTGTCGCAAGAGGATAGGTAATCAGAGTTTCGGGATTGTAACGACTTTGTCTCGTCAGGACTATCATCACCGTCAACGCACAGCCTTTACAGTGGATTAACTGCCCATGCTTATACAGGGTACTCTGTAGCCTAGATGGAGTCATGTATGTTTCACGTAATATTTTATAAATGTTCTATGATCATCTATATGCATGACTAAACTCATTGGAAGACTTGCCTAAATGATTTCGCAAAAATTCAACAAAACATCAGGGGACTGAAGTTACAGTGCAAGTGGTGGTAAAAGTCATGCATTGGCCTCATTTGTCGCAAACCTAAAAAAAAACACATACGGTTCATTTGAGAGAGTGAATGCCGTCATAAACCTTTCGTTCTCTATAAGCTGACTGACAGTTGTACCATCTAGTGCCTTGTATGGGGGACTTCCTAAAGGACAGCGTGCATCCCCACATGTCTGTCCAGTGTGAGTTGGTCAAAGTGACACGACATTTGCGTTTGGGACACCTGTGGTTGATTTGTTTTCTCCTTGCCAGCATTATTTACACAATGAATAAAGACCAACTAGTCTGGGCTCGAAGGGAATTTGCTATTCTTCTTTCACTGCTGGTAGAGATACCCAACCCCCTCAGATGAATAAAGTATTTTTTAAAAGGGCACTGTTTGGCTGGCTCTTTTGCTTGAACCTCTCACAACTTTCTCTCTACTTCCATACCTTTTCATTTTTATCGAACAGCTTTTTATTTACTCTTTTCTCTGTTTCCATTTGAGTGCCCCCTCGCTCCCTCCCGTTCCTCCCTCTTTGGGTGGCACTGCCGTGCTCTACCTCCGTTTCTGTTCTCCTCTCTCTTTCTCTCTCGCTCGCTCTTTCTGCAGCAGTGCTAAGGTCAGATGCAGTAGATTGAGGGCATGAGAGTGTGTGGAATTCATCTTGTCTCTCAGAATTATTACAGCCACTTTAACCAGCCTACACTCTCTGAACACGTCCCTCACCCAGTCACACGCTCACCTGTAACCGTGCAGCCAGCTCTCAGGAATAGACCTCACTCATGCATGTGTACAGATTACTAAGACTCAAAATCGTTTAATAGTAACATGGCAAAATCGTCAGCAATGGAAATTTCCAAATACACGCGAAGAGGCATTTGTGATTGTAGTTTGTTGCAAGTGGCAGGAGCACTGAGTGCTGATATGGAACGCACGGGAACACTTAAGGGGGCGACGTATGAGCGTCGAGGAGGCAACGTGCAACATATAACTCGTAACGCGCCTGATATTAACGCTCGATCTATTTTGAAGGTTCGTGTGTAAAACTAAACTGTCCTAAAGGTCCTTGATGTTCTGCGTAAAGCTCAAATTGGAGTTGAAAGCTCTGCACAATTCAGGTTTTTTGCTCAAATAGGATCTGTCTTGAATCTCGACAGCTCATATGAAAATGCACCCGTGCTCCGAAACGGCCCACACAGACAGTTGTTTCGCTACGCTACATAGGTTCGGTAGTTTCTTTTCAGATTTGCTTGAATTGATTCCCCAGATCAGTTCAGGTAAATGAACAATTGCTGGATGATGTCGAAGACGGTGACGTGCGCATGCGATCCGGCCGTTCTCATCCACGTCGTACGGACGCATATCGGCTATGAATTCGATCCAGGACGTACGAAATCTTCGTATCGATCACGTATGAACGTGGCTGGTGTCAGAAAATTGGATTTGCGTCACTTCAGTGCAATGTGGCGACGTGAACATAGCCCAAAGGCCATTCCGAAATGCGGGGAATGGTCAACCGTGTCCCCCTTTAAAATAATGTCCAGTACACAGTGTGGAGCAGTTTAATAAAAGTAAGATGTCATTACATTCCCAAGGAAAAGGAAAGACTGCATATGGAATAAAAATGTTTGTTGATAAAACTGCTTCCTGTAACGTTTAGAAAATGGCATAGTAGTCATGTGGAATTTCTTTGATAGAATATGAGGAAGTCGGCATAATGTGTCATTTGTGCGAGGGCCAGAAGTCTCCAGATCTGCTTGCCATTAAAGAAGTATTTAATTTTGTCATAAATAAGGTATATATATATATATATATATATATATATATATATATATATATATATATATATATATATATATATATATATATATACACACACAAACATAACCGAATACAAATTCAATGATTCAATTTGCTGTTAAACCGTGCACCTGGCAACACGGTGGCCCACTGCTCCGAGCAAAACACGTAGTGCTGACTGACTTCAGAAAAGTGTTTAACTTTAATTATCGTTTCATTTAATCGTTTAACATTTTACTCACTTATTTTTATTACGTATCAGACACCTGAGAATTTCACACACTTCCTCCTGCTCTTAGTCAGCTCAGTGCAGAGGTTAAACACCTTAGTGGAAAAAACATTACATTACATCACCCTCCGTCCTTTCCTTCAGCGCTCTACAGCAGTCGCGCTCTGTGTGTGTGCGTGTGAGTGTGTGTGTGTGTGTGTGTGTGTGCGTGTGTGTGAGTGTGAGAGAGAAAGAGAGAGAAAGAAAGAGCATCTGTGCCTCTGAACCTCCTCTCTGTGCATACATGTCTAAGGATGCGCTATTGGACCTGAGTTTTTCGCGAGAGTGTGTGTGTGTGTGTGTGTGTGTGTGTGTGTGTGTGTGTGTGTGTGTGTTGTGTCTCTGTGTATAACTGAGTCAGTGCTGGCTCTATCCACCAGGACAAATCCGAAGATTTAGCTTCCATACGCTGCAGCTCTTTCTGCCACTCAGTCACACACAGCATGACGTGTGTGTGTGTGTGTGTGTGTGTGTGTGTGTGTGTGTGTGTGTGTGTGTGTTGGTTGATCACGTTTTTGCGCCCATTTAATAATTAACCATTTGCCACAATCCATAAATGAAGAAATTCTAACCTTAAAACTTGTAAAACCTTCTTTCAATGATGCGAGCAGAACAGACGGACAGGAAACAGAGAAAACAAGCCTCAAGTGTTGAACAAACAAAATAAACCGAACCAGAAATGAAATGCTAATTGTGTCTTTATGATGCTCACGGGCATGTTTTCTCCCACAGTGATTTCTCTTTTGCAGTGAACGGAATTATGCAAATTTAATTAAAAGGAATACACGCGACAATGCTGCCTTCAGAATTTGATCCAAACACTGATCGAGTTCCTTACTCCAGTGGTTCCCATCCCTTTTGAAACATCACCAATTCGTATCTGCCCAGTTGTCGGTTACAGGGCGAGGCTGGTAGATGGAATCTGATAAAACGGCTCAGTGTGAATCGGAACCTGTCGGGTTCTGGTCCCGTTTGTGGCTCTGGTGCAGTTCTAGTGCCTGAGGGCGCTTGCTGTGAACGTGTGGATAAATTTAGCCTTGTGTCAGCCCAAAGCGGGTCACTCTCCTCTGCAAGAGAAAATGAAAGTGGGACAGCAGAAGAACCGGCAGGAACTCGGCAGGAACTCGGAAAGAAAGAGTAAGCATGATAAATAAGAAGTAGAAAGTTATCTAGTCTCAGGCTAAACTACATCATCTGTGATGAGTCTCTGCTCACTTTTAGTCCCAGGGAAGGAGGCATGTCCTCTGTGTCCTGAAGTCTCATTGAAGGAGGTGTGGTCTCAGTGCCTGTCAGCCTCACAGAAGGAGGCATGGCCTCAGTGTCTTTCAGCCCCACTGAAGGAGGTGTGGCTTCTGTCCTGTCAGTCCCAGCGAAGGAGGCATGTCCTCTGTGTCCTGAAGGAGGGGTGGCCTCAGTGCCTGTCAGCCTCACTGAAAGAGGCATGGCCTCAGTGCCTGTCAGCCTCACTGAAGGAGGGGTGGCCTCAGTGCCTGTCAGCCTCACGGAAGGAGGTGTGGCTTCTGTCCTGTCAGTCCCAACGAAGGAGGCATGCCCTCTGTGTCCTGAAGGAGGGGTGGCCTCAGTGCCTGTCAGCCTCACTGAAGGAGGCGTGCCCTCAATGTCTGTCAGCCTCACGGAAGGAGGTGTGGCTTCTGTCCTGTCAGTCCCAACGAAGGAGGCATGTCCTCTGTGTCCTGAAGGAGGCGTGGCCTCAGTACCTGTCAGCCTCACTGAAGGAGGCGTGCCCTCATTGTCTGTCACCCTCACGGAAGGAGGTGTGGCTTCTGTCCTGTCAGTCCCAGCGAAGGAGGCATGTCCTCTGTGTCCTGAAGGAGGCGTGGCCCCAGTGCCTGTCAGCCTCACTGAAGGAGGCGTGCCCTCATTGTCTGTCAGCTTCACTGAAGGAGCCGTGGCCTCAGTGCCTGTCAGCCTCACTGAAGGAGGCGTGGCTTCTGCCTTGTTATTCCCAGTGAAGGAGGCATATTTTCAGATAATTTGATTAATTTGTGCACTAAATTATATTATATTAAAACATTGACACACCCCTGCTAATCACACGTTTTATGCCAATCTTCAGCTAATCCATTAAAAATAATAAAATAAAAATAATAAATCCATTTTTATTTTTATGTTTTTTTACTGTAGTGTATATTTGTAGTGTATATTAGACGACCGCATGCCATTAGGTATTTTTAGTAATCCTGGATTTGTAACGAAAGTCAGTAGTTCTCCTCAGGCTCTCATGGACCCTATTTGTTGGTATAATTTGTAGAAAACAAGTAAGGCTGTATCCAGATGATCCATGACGTCCTCTCCAAGCAGTGTCTCCCAGCGTTCGTCAGAGCGAGAGCCGAGCTTCACGTTCTGCATTCCAACAGAATTATTAATGAAATGTTTATGATTAAGAGTAGAGATGAAACTCTGCTCTAATCAAGTATGTGTGTGTGTGTGTGTGTGTGTGTGTGTGTGTGTGTGTGTGTGTGTGTGTGTGTGTAGAAGAGGGTGAGTACTTCTTGAAAGTGCTGATCCCCAGCTATGCGGCCGGTTCAATCATCGGTAAAGGAGGACAGACCATCGTCCAGCTGCAGAAAGAGACTGGCGCCACCATCAAACTGTCCAAATCTAAAGACTTCTACCCAGGTAAAGCGCGCACACACACACACACACACACACACACACACACACACACTACTTCTTAAATGTACATGGTATTTGTGTGTGTATAAGTAATCATTTTTTTTGCTCTAATGCCATTGCCTGAAAGTCCACAACACACACACAACACACACCGTTACATTTCCCGTCCAAAGAAGCAATAACCTTTCTTGCGAAACGTGAAATATTTTGTTTCATTCAGATAACTGGATTGAAAGGCGGGCACGAATTCTTTCCGCCACATGATATTGTATTTTCCGAAGTCGCTCTGGAGTGTAACACGCACCCTCTCAAATTCTGTTTAGGGAATAAAATTCATATTGATGTCACTTTGCTGTATAAATTGCATTATACAACAAAGACATTTTTGTCTATAGCACAGTGAGAGCATAGACTAGGTTCCAGTTTCACGTCATCGCCTCCCCATGTATTGGTTTTATTGTTTGCGTTCGGTGTGTTAAAAAAAAAAAAAAAGAATCTGGTGAAACGTTGTTGACGCGTGTTGACATTATAAAAGGATGAAAAGTTATTCATTTGGACAATACAGGAAGTGAAAACGTGGAGGACAGACGGAGCCGTTTTAAAATTAAATAATAATTCACTCTTCTGCTCCAGATATGTGACAACATGTTACAGTATTTTCCTTAACGGTCAATTGGACAAAAGTTTCCTCCCTCATCTTCTCCTGGATAGCGACAGGAGAATTAATGAAGACATGTCGTTCTAAACGCTTGGATGCACAAAGGGCTTGTCTTCTCTGCTCTGCGTATATGTGTATATATATATATATATATATATATATATATATATATATATATATATATATATATATATATATATATATATATATATGCTTACGCTTCGTATTTGGAGAAAGATGCCGCCGAACACCTGACCTGTTCGGTAGTATGTTTACGAAAAATGCTTTTCGTAGTGTCTGGCTTCTTAGGCTGAAGTGATGCTAGCTAACTAGACCTAGCGTACCTGACGAACCAAGTCAATGAAATGCATTCGGTTCGACTGCAGCATAATAAGTGTGTTCATCAGAGATACGTTTACACATTCTTCTTCTTCATTTCCTTCTGATGGAATGTTGCAGCAGCAATTCTAAGCAACCCTACTAACCCTGGAGTTTCATTGAAAATTTAGGGAATGATCGCATCGATCTGTTCAGTTTTAAATGACCAAAACTGCCGTCGTTCTCAATAAAGACAACAGCGAAAAGGTTCATATCAGCCGAATCAACACTGCTTGTGAATGTTGAAACCGAGACCGAAATTCTCTCTTCATCTAGTCTACTGTGTACCAATTTATCTCCTTAAAAGGTCTGGAAAGTAATCACAATGAAGCAGATATTTTCACCTCCACATTTTCTCTGTCACTTCACATTTATAACACATATACAATTATGAATCCTTTCAAGCGAGCAAAAAAAAAAAGAAAAAAGTCACATAAACCATTAAAGTACGTCTTGTACACATCATACCAGCTCCATCTCCTTGACTCATTTAAACCATGAAAGAAGCTCGAGGGAATAAAACACCTTTAAACTCCCTGAAGATGAAGAGCTTTATTTATTTATTTATTTTCAACGCCGCACGCTATGCAAATGAAAATGCGGCTTAAAGTAACGCAAGTATAATTTGTTATATTGGGTAATAAATTGGCTGGTGTAGTGGTTCCACAAAAAAGATGTTATTAAAAACCGAAAGAGGTACAGAAGCGCCAACGTGTTTTCTCTCATCAGGAAAACCAGATGCCATTAATATGTAAATTAGAGTGCTTTCACATAAGCGGAGTTTAGTCCATCTGAATCCTGAACCTTGACGAGTTTACTTCCCTCAGCGTGGCTCATTTCGGCAGGTGTGAGAAAGTGATTCGACCCTGAATCGACCCGAATGCAGGAAACACGCAGTGTAGAGATGGACCGATCGGTGTTCTGAGGCCGATACTGATTGCTGATCGTCAGTAAATCATGTTCGGCCGATTCTGATTCCAGTCGGGGCCTGGGCCGGATTCTGCAACACTTATTCACACTAAACATTGTTCAAACTGGTTTTATTGCCAACTGAAACAGTTAGAACTGGAACTAACTCACATGACCCAAAGCTACACGCTTTATATATGATTCTAAATGTTATTTTCAGACTAAAACAGCAGCAATTTCACCAGGGCTGCATCAATACCAATACTGATATCGGGTAAAGGTCTGATACCGTGCTCATTTACTCGTACTTGTTAAAAATACTCCGACACCAACTCACGAGATACCATGTGACCTAAGCCTAGTGTACGTTGTCATGCTAACCAGTCCATAAAGGATTTTTGTGCGGTGTTTTTTGTGATCGTTGCAGCCAAAAATGCTTGACCTTGCTGCGGCTTTTTTAAAAAAAAAAAACGTTTTTGCCGGAAAACTACTCAAATTGGCGCAGTTGCACGAAATTGTTTTGCGGTGATGTTTGTTGGTAAATGAGACCTTTCAGCTGCACTCATGTTCGATGCACGTGAGGACTTATGCCTGAATGCCGTTCTGATGACGCCGCATGACTCGTCTTGCCCCAAATCTGCGGCAAATCCGCGGTAAGCCCCGTCGAATATTGACAGCGTTCTGGATGTACTCCACGATTAATGAACAAAGCAAAGTGGACTGCAAACTGCTCTGTCAAATTGATTTATCAAGGGGAGGAACTAGAGCGTGTTCCTAAAATACAACGAACCTGATAAAACATCTTATAGCGTTTAAAACAACTTACAGCGTGAGGGCGGCCGACCCGGACACGTCAAACGGTATAAGTGGGCATTAAAAATGACCGCAGGGTGCTGTGAATCGCGTGCACACAAAAATATTGGTAAGAACGATGCAATGAAACAAGCGCGCAGAGAAACTGTTGCACATGAGAGCACTTCACTTCTGCGAGCACCGAGACACACCCACTTCCTCAAGTCATGCTCTCTATTAAATATACTGACATCTTAAACATAAACCTCAGCAGCACATGGCAGGAACCAACATAAACAGAGCTAATAAAACGGTGCCCCTGATTAATGAACGCTAAGCAGCTCACTCATTTTGGTCTCGGTGTCATTAGTGACGAGTACCGAAAAAACGCGTACTCATCCGTAATGATGTTTAAAGAAACAAACATGCAACGTTGTCCATTCCTGCCATTCTTCAGTCACGTGCTCAAAGAATTTGTAAAATATTTCGAAATGGTCGTTAGTGGCGAACACACACTTTAGTGTAGACTGGAGAAGTGACCACACGAGTCCCTGCATTGTGTGTATTGTGAAGCGACAGCTGTGTGGTCCACACACACACACACACACACACACACACACACACACAACACACACACACACACACAACGCTTTATAAAGAGCACTTTACTCCATAGGGTCATTAAAATGTCAGAGCTGTCCTATCAGAGATTAAACACACACACACACACACACACACAGACACACAGATTTGCCTTTGTAAACTTTATTAACCTTATTATATTTCCCTCCTGCAGAAGGTTCCGGAGTCTTTCGCTAAAAGCCGTATTTACTCACCTCTTCTGCGTGAAAGGAAATTTTGTATTTAACGTTTCGAAATGAAGAGAGCGATAAACATTTATAGCGCAGTGATGTTTTACGCACTGGAGTCCATGGCAGAACTGATGATGTCATTCTGCAGGTTTAAACCCAGCTCATCGTTCCTGTTTCAGCCGGAAAACAGTGGCATTCCAAATGAACAAATAAATAAATAAAATAGCAAAAATAATATTACTAATGTAAACGTCCGTATAAAAATATCTGTAGTAACCGTACACAACTATATACAACTATTATGTTGCACGGAAATGATATTACATACACATAACATTTGTGTGTGTGTGTGTGTGTGTGTGTGTATATGATGTGTGACCTTCTGGGAAAACCCTCTCTATTGTATATACTGTATAGTTCTTGAGACTTCCCTGAACTGAGATATGTTTTCTCTTTTGGATTTATCTCAAGCAGACGTAGCATTTTAAACTCTGAAACGTGAAAAGAAAGAAAAGTAATTCGTTTAAAACTCATTTCCTGTTTGAAAAAACCACGGCCATTTTGGAAAAATCGCAAGCTCCTGCGAATATTGCGGCGTTTGCTTGATTTAGCGTTCATTCCTGCGATCGCGAAACCCCGGAGGGACCGAATTGTCAGTGATCGTTAGATCAGGTCATAAACGTCGGACTAGGCACAGTGTCTTTCTGTGAAATTATGATCTTTAGATTAATCCCCCCCTCCCCCCGTTAGCTTGTTACCTGTAGCTCTGTTTATGACCAACTGTGGCTACGTTCTTTTTTTTTTTCCGTCTGGCTTGCATGAGATAATACTTTGCCACCAATTATAGAATCGTCTCTTTTTTTAGTGACAAAAGGAGTCACTAAAAAGAGTCCTTTGGTCCGTCAATGGTGGAGTTTAGATTAAAACCGGACAGAAATAAAGGCAGCTTTAGCAGGCGCCCTTTGTTTTATGAGCTCCTGAGAGCGGAGCATTCGAAGCCCCTGCGGTTCACGGGGCACCTATAAAAAGAAGCCTCTCTAAGCCGAGGCTTTAGTCGTGCACACACACACACACACACACACACTTGCATAAACCTACACTTACATCGCTGTCCATCTCTTTCATGTCATGTGTGTACACAAACACACACGTGACTGAACCCATGTTTTCACTCTGCTCCTTACATTTGGAGTGAAAGGGTCTCATGTTTCTGTTGTATTTCTATTTGTGTGTGTGTGTGTGTGTGTGTGTGTGTGTGTGTGTGTGTGTGTGTGTGTGTGTGTGTGTGTGTGTGTGTGATAGTAGTTAACTTCTTTGATTGATTTGACCTTAATGTGTTCTCACATGTTGTACCCTCTCAGCATCCGTTGGCACAAGTGAACGAGTGTGTGGGTATTGCGTACACACACACACACACACACACACACACACACACACACACACACACACAGAAATCTGAGACTGTTTCCATTTATTTTACGTTCACTGTATCAGTCTCATCCTCCCAACCGTAACACACACACACACACACACACACACACACACACACACACACAAACACACCGTGTCCTGCTGTTTAGTGTTTGTTGACCTGCAGTTTTAGGATAAACATCTAAATGATTCCAGAGTCTGTCTCTTTGTCACACACCCACACACTCAGCAGTGCAGCAGAGTAAGTGAGTGAGTGGCGTGGTTCGCATAAGAACAGGTGTTTATGGAACAGATGCTTGATACCCAATCCAGTGCACAAAGATGACATCACAACAGAGGACCTCATACATGCACGGCCAAGTTTCAGCACTGTTGCCCAGAAACATCCACACCAGCCGGGTTTTTTTTCCCCTTTTTCTTTTCTTTCTTTGAGAAACTTTATCATGTTATCCCCCCTGCTGTTTACCGGATTCCTGAGATCCCAAATAACGAGTCTAATTTGGATAAAATCTGATAAATTGCACCGAGTTAGTGGATGTGTTGTGGGTGTGGTCACATCAAATGTGTTTATGATGAAGAATCGCTTCAAAAATGACGTCAAGTGCAAAGTGCAGACAAAACAGTATTACAGTTTTACATGGGCTAGTTCTCATCTTGAACAGAGTGGAACAAGTCTAACACTGGTGGTAGGCAGTGGTAGCTCAGTGGTTCAGATGTTGGGCTACTGTTCAGAAGGTCAATAGTTTGAGTCCCACCGCTGCCACTGTTGGCGAATGTAAATCACTCTGGATAAGGGTGTCTGCCAAATGCCGTAAATGTGAATGAAATCCGCATCATGGAATCTTACAGGTTCTTTCAATGCTGTTGAATATAATTTAAAGCTGTGTGTGGCAAATATACATAATATAACATATTATTATTTAATTATATAACCCTAACCCTAGGGTTAAGAAAGCAGTATGATATCCAAGGCATATGTGGGAAAGACCTTAATGGTCTGGAGGAAAGATCGATAGAAGAAGAGAAAAGTTAGAAAGTAATGATCATGGAAGTGGAGAAGGGATACTGTGATATTGTGATATCCGGTGTTGGAATAGGTTTGTTGAAGATCAGGTCCAGAGCATGTCACACTTTTGGGGTTTAATTGGAAAGATGACTATAATAGTAGGACCATTGTCTTGCTAGCTAACTGTCCCCTATCACATGGCAAATACCAGCCAGGGAGGACGAAGGCTAACACATACTACCTCCGAGACACACGGAGCCGACCTACCCTATCATTTTACCCATCTAATTACTGCTTAGGCTGCATCACAGGGCAGCATAACATACTCGAAACAAAGCGCTATTTGCCTTCTTCCATATACATGAGCTCACAGATTCCCATGATTGATTAGTGTTGATTTACTGGGGAGTGAGAGTATGCCATCCCTCCCACCCAGAGAGCACAGCCAATTTTGACTCCCAGCCATTGATGACTGTGGCAGAATCAAACTACCGTTGTTCCTCTAAGGACCCAAAGCTTTTCTAATAGGAAGTTGAAGTCACCATGGAGATTGACTGGAAGGAGATTCAGGAGGTTGTGTAGCTCATCTCTGAAGCCTCCTAGATCAGGGGTTCTCAAATTCTTTTGTAGCCAGGGGCCCCTTTCTTCCAGGGAATCCCCTCAGTACAAATTTATTTCATGAACATTATGTAAATGTGTACACTAATATTTTGTCTATTAATTAAAACTGTAGAGCTCCCCATCCCTGAACTTCCATACATTTTCTATATCACTTATCCTACACAGGGAGCCTGGAGCCTATCCCAGGGAACTTGGGGCACAAGGCAGGCAACACACTGGACAGAGTGCCAACCACACATTCACACACACAGGACAATTTGGAAATGCCTACAGCACATGTCTTTGGACTGTGGGAGGAGTACCCAGAAGAAACCCCCAAAGCATGGGTAGAACATACAGGGCAGAGGTGGGATTCGAACTCCCAACCCCAGAGGTGCGAGGCAAATGTGCTAACCACTTAACACATTAGTTCCAAGGTGACATTGTTTATAGTCCTACTTATTTTTCAAGTAGGACTATATGTTATCTTCCAGTAGGAGTATATATTATCTTCAATAATAAATATAATAACTGATTAGGTGGCTTGTGATTTCCAAAACTATCTACATTAAAAAAAAAAACCAAAAACCAGAACCCCCTGCTTCACAGACCCCGCTTTGAGAATCACTGCCCTAGAGGACCAGGAGAAAATACTATGAAGGTTAGTAGGAAAGGTTATGGTAAAAGCATAGCATTCATCTGATGAGATATTAGGATGTGAAAGACATGAGGGGTCAAAAGCTTCACTTCTGGGCTATTAGCAGACTCCTGCTAATCCATCATGGAGAGTGAGAGTATGCAGAGACAGAGGACGACGACAGAGCAGCTGGTGTTGCCGAGTTCTCTGTAGTGATCCATTTCCCTGTCAAAGCCAGGAAGTGGAGTGCATGGAACAAAGCCAAGGTAGAAATTAAGTCAGATTTGTGGACAGATTGATAGTTCCAGAGCCCACCTACAACTACTGTCTGAGATTGTTACGAGATTATTGCCATTGCTATTTCTGAGATGTGAGAGGAAAGAGGTGCGTGTTGAGAAAAGGAAGCGGTGGCTAAAATGGTTTGCGAGATACACAGAGTACCTGAGAACAAAGATGAATGAGGAAGGAGTGGCTAAAAAGGACTGGGAAACGCAAAAATGGATGCATTGCTAAGTTTCCAGCTTACACCTAGAGGCCTGATTATATTTGGTCAGTGGTCCCATCTTGGTGCCTGAGTGAAGATGTGGTCCAGAACATTAGTTTAAGAGTACAGGATGGTTATTTATTTATTTAGAAACATTATATTTACAGTGCAAAGGTTTTCTCCTCCAATTTGAACCACTTACATTCCACTAGGGCTATCACTCACACTTCTGCAATGTGTTATGGTTTCTGGAACTAAACAAGACCGTCTCCATCAAAGCAACTGTTGAGACTATCAAGGGTTCTTTATCCTTAGCAACAGGATTCCAGGCAGGTCATCATCTTCAACTGCCAAAGAGGGATCAACTGTATGTGGTGTGTGTTTGCAGCAGCTGTGGAAATAGTAAACAGTAAACAGTTGAACCGTAGTCATTTAAATAACGCAGCTATATAACATTATACATTGTACCTGTGTGTATGTTGTGTGTGTAGGTACGACAGAGCGTGTGTGTTTAATCCAGGGTACGGTGGAGGCGCTGAATGGAGTCCACAACTTCATCGCCGAGAAAGTGCGTGAGATGCCACAAAGCAGCCAGAAAAGTGAACCAGTCAGCATCCTGCAGCCTCAAACCACCGTTAACCCCGACCGAGTCAAACAGGTCAGTCACGCACGTACACACATTCTACTTGAACAGCCAAAGAATTAAGAATTAATAACAGATTAAGCTGCTATCACATGAAGAACAGCCTGGATGCTGAGAGCAGTGAGGCAGTGTGTTATATTAAAGCCTGGAGTGTTGGGGGCATGCTGACATGCTGGGGGTGTTCCCCAGGGGGAAAGAGCCAGACTGGGCCTGAAAAGAGCGAGGGCACTGGGTTATTTTTACCTGTGTGTTCCAGAGAAAGAGAGGGGGGCAGCTGCACGGTAAGCCCCAGGATCAACAAATGGCTGAGATAAGCAATGACTGGTCAGTGAGACTTTAAAGACCAAAACTCTACTCGCTCACTCGCTCATACACACACAGGAAGCTGTATATAGTAGTTGTGGGTGCCAGTAATTAAGCCTGTACATTTTCTGGAACCAAGTCTGGAGTGGTTTAGAGCAGTTAATGGTGAACCAACCACCTTTACCACTTTAGGGCAGTGGACTACTGATCAGAAGGTAGTGAGTTCAAATCCCAGCACTGCCAAGCTGCCACTGCTGGGTCCTTGAGCAAGGCCCTTAACCCTCAACTGCTCAGTTGTATAAATGAGATAAATGTAAGTCTCTCTGGATAAGGGCGTCTGCCAAATGCCGTAAATGTACCACCTGTGTCTGACTGAGTGACAGATATCCATAATGTTGCTTGCCAGTGATATTGTATCTCACCCTACCTTCATGCCTGTAAGGGACAAAATAACAAGCATGCAACACTGATACTAGCGACATTTGAATTAACTTTATCCAGTTCATACAGCGACAAATTCAACAAGTCCATTGAAGTAAATTCCTTGGACTAATCATATAGTGCAGGTAATATGACTCTCCCTAATTCTCTACTCTCAGAATTTTTCCTTTTACTTGTGTTTAGCTTTGGATTTTAATTCTAACAAAATTTTAACAAAAATTAATCTCTGAGAAATATAAATAATTTTTATCTTCAATTTGAGAGTGCAGATTCTTCAACACTTGTTTTATTGAAGAAACTCAAGAAACTCAATGCTGTTCCTTAAGGCTTCTAACCTTCTCTGATGCAGGCTAAACTGATCGTGCCCAACAGCACAGCTGGGCTGATCATTGGTAAGGGTGGAGCAACGGTGAAGTCAGTGATGGAGCAATCGGGTGCGTGGGTGCAGCTCTCACAGAAGCCTGAGGGCATCAACCTGCAGGAGAGAGTGGTGACAGTGAGCGGCGAGCCCGAGCAGAACCGCAAGGCTGTAGAGATTATTGTGCAGAAGATCCAGGAGGACCCTCAGAGCAGTAGCTGTCTCAACATTAGCTACTCCAATGTCACAGGACCTGTGGCCAACTCCAACCCCACAGGCTCACCATATGCCAACAGTGCTGAGGTTCTTCCTAGTGCTGCTGCTGCTGCTGCTGCCACTGCGTCCACACTGCTGGGCCAGGCGGGCCTTGCCAGCTTCCCCTCTGCAATGTCTGGCTTCTCCGGCAATGACCTGCTGGCCATCACCTCTGCCCTGAACACGCTCGCCAGTTATGGCTACAACACCAACACTCTGGGGCTTGGCCTGAACCCAGCAGCCGCTTCTGGGGTGTTAGCTGCCGTGGCTGCCAGTGCTAACCCTGCAGCTGCTGCTGCAGCTAACCTCTTAGCATCGTACGCCAGCGAGGCAACCGGAGGAGCGGCTCACCCGGCTGCACCTGGGCTTGCTGGCTTCTCACTGGGTTCTTTGGCAGCTGCCACAGGAGCTTCCAACGGCTACCTGAACCCGGCATCCTCCCCTCTGGTGGCCTCCTCACTGCTGGGGACTGAGAAACTTGCCGAGGGTGGAAAGGAGGTGCTGGAGATTGCTGTGCCCGAGAACCTGGTGGGCGCCATTTTAGGGAAAGGGGGGAAGACGCTGGTGGAGTACCAGGAGCTGACAGGGGCACGCATCCAGATCTCCAAGAAGGGCGAGTTCATCCCAGGCACACGCAACCGCAAAGTGACCATCACAGGGTCGCCGGCAGCAACGCAGGCCGCGCAGTATCTCATCAGCCAGCGGATCACGTATGAGCAAGGCGTCCGTGCCACAAACCCTCAGAAAGTGGGCTAGAGAGGGAACTCAAGTGATGGGGGGAGGGAGGGAGGGCAGCGAGGAAAGGGATTCGAAAGCGGAACGAGCAAGGGAGCAGACAATGACTGAGATGAACGAACAAAAGACAAAAATGGAGGAAAGAGGTCGGTAAGGGGAACAGAAGAAAAAAAGAGTATGTGTTCATGTTCACGTTTCAGAGGAAAGAAACAAAACAAAAAAAAAGATGTGAGGAAAGAATGATGTTCAGCTGTGGACCTGGGGGCAGAGGTGTGTAAGAATTTGGGACTGAAATTCTGCTGTTCTTTTTTTTTTTATTATTATTTTTTAAACTTGAGCTAAGTGGTGTAGATTATGAGGGGCTCAGTACTGAACCCTGTGGCACTCTGGGAGGGAGGAGACTCGGGTCTCACCTCCTCTGTTTCTCACACAGCCAGGGACCAGATAGGTTCCATTTTATTTTTCTGTCATTGGTGGAGCCTGTACAAGTTAGTCCAAATTTATGACCTCCACATAGGCAATGGGTTTTGCAACAGCCCCTCTTGGGGTCAATTCAGTATCAAAGGTTTGGCCCTTTACAGATTTAGATGTGAAGCAGTCTTGTAGGGTTTTCCAAATTAACATAAGCGGGGCAGAAATTGTTTTCGTCTACTCTCGCTACCTGTTTCAGATCCATGTTACTGGTTTTCTCCCATTAATCGGACAGCAGATTACTCTCAGTCACAGTAGATTTAGATTTTACTTAAACCTGTGATTTCAGGTTGACCTGAATGTATAAAGACTTCCTGGTCTTGTTTTTTTTTTGTTTTGTTTTTTTTTTCCTTTCTTTTTTTTTTTCAAAATATATGTCAGGAAGTTCAAACTGAGTCTTTGTTTGGTGTCAGCAGCTGAACCCGACTCAGCCACAGAAAGGCAGGCAGACAAAAAAAACAACAAAAAAAAAAACGTCAAAGGTTAAAAAGGTCCCTTTGAGAGGACAGGAATGTAAACACACACATACACCCACACACACTGCGAGTGCAGTTTAATCAAGCGATCCCTCTTTGGTGCTATAAGGAAATCACTAATGAGAAAACATCAGAGATTTAAGAAATTTCTTACTTAGCTAGATTTGAGCACTTTGGGGTTGAGTTTGCCTTCCCCCAATTATTAATTAAAAGCAATCTTGGGATTTGGTCATAACATCATTACAAATGAGACGTTAGAGAAAACAAAAACACTTTTTGATAACTCTATTATTTGGGATTACTGACTTTGACTGAAATAATTGACGCGAGAACTTCAGAATCTGCATTTGAAACATCTCAAAACCAATCGTCCTACCGATTAAGGACTCAGGACAGATAGTAACACTAACATTACCATTAAGAAATAAGCACCTCGAGTGTTATACCAGACTAAAATATCCATTATATCGCTCCAGTAAACGCTGGTGATTTTTAAAACGTGTGGGTTTTTTTTTTTTTTTTTTTTTTTTTTTTTTTTTTTTTTTTTTTTCTCGTATGAATAGAGCTCAAGCTGATATACCTCATGTTTGGACAGAATGGGAAAAAAAAAAAAGAAATGAAAATTTCCAGTTTGTATGCAGAGCAACAAAGTCCTCGATTGAGTTCCACTTGGCACCTAGTTCACTACTGCGCAAACTAGCCTCGATGTCGGGCTGCCGAAGGTCCGGCAGCGGAAGGAAGGAAGGGAGCGCGTACAATGCAACCCAGCCTTTGTAAAAAAATAAAATATATATATATATATATATATATATATATATATATTAATAGTAAGCTGTTTTCCACTCTGATGCTGGTGTGAGTTATCTGGCCTGAAGGAATCCCATGTCATAGTGAGACACAAACTTGCCGAGAGCGCTCGTCTCAAAGAAACTGCACATGTTCTAACATTAAGGCTGAGGCTCAACGCCTCTCCTGTGCGGTTCTCTGGGTTTTTTTTTTTTTTTTTTGGGTGCTTTGCCCGTAATGCCCCTGTATCCATTGTGTTGTGGGATGCGTTCTTTGGAAAACAGCATGGCAGAGTAATAAATAGCATGTTTTTTTTTTTTGTTTTTTTTTAAGGCCATACACTTAGCATTGTCGTCTCTGCTGCTAACTGCATTTTTAAATCCAGCAAGGGAGATATGAGGTACAGAACTTGTACAGATAAATAAGAAGGCGATCTCTTTTAAACCACACTGTGAATCAAGCAGCCGACACCATCCTAAACTCTGGAATGTACTGTACACATTGCAGCGTCCACTAACGCACGGCACAGCGGGGCTGGATGCTGTGGACCCATCGGTTCCGCCAGTCGAGACATACTCCGGGTCAGCTCTAACGGCTCGGGATTCACACCAGCCATTAATTAGCAGATCTCCGTTTGAACCACGGCCGTCTATATATAACCGTGTGGCAATGCCCGATCTTCTACTGACCTAAATGCACACTCGCAAAGACATTCATCAACTGCCTCCAATTCCCAGACCGTAATCTGCTTTAGAACCAGGGGGGAACAGAAACCAAGAGTTAGAGGGAGGGGAGAAGAGCAAGAACGAGAGGCACGGCGGCGATCCATTTATATGCATCGAATTATTGCGACAAAAGACTGCCTTAAGAAATCCGTTACGTGCACTGCTTTTGGCAGGAAGTTTATCAACAGACCATTTTACGAAATTCATCCATCTCAAGAATCGTCACTGCTGAGGAGTAATTACTGCACGCCGTCGGTTTCGGGCTAAAATAATTTATTTTTGAGATTTGAGATGAAAGTGCATATGCAATTTCAGAAGCACAAGCCCAGCACAACCGCATGCAACGTCTCTGTGCATTTTGTTGTAGAAATTTAATATGGTGAAAATGAAAAGACTTCAAATGAAATTGCAACTTCATTAGCCATGGACTCTCTGCCTCTGTTTTTTTTTTTTTGTTGTTGTTGTTGTTTTTTTTCCCGCTCTGATGCTGCATATCTCCCCAGTCTCTAGTCTCTATTTCCTTCTCTTTTCAGGCTTTTAAACATGTGTTCTTTATTTATTTCCTACTATCCTCTCTGTTTTGCTTTATTTCTTTTTATCCATCCATCAGTTGTATGGTTTCTTTTTTTTTTTTTTTTTTTTTTTTTAAATGCGGTAACTGTAGTGGTCCCCCAGCCGAGTTCGTCCATCCCGCTCTCGGTCTCGAGAAGCTCGGCCAGCGGCATAGATTCCGTACACTTCTCTGGCTGCAACCTTCAATCTGATTGCCACTCAACACTTCTGTGCACTGTTTTTCAGCTGGAAAACAAACTTTTGAATAGAGACACAGTACGATTCAGAGTAAGATGAGTCGGATTGCTTCTTGGGCACGTTTATTGAAATGTACCAGACCCTTTAACGAAGGTAGTGTTCCTTCCTGACGTCCTTGGTACTGTTCAACTGGCTAAAATCGCCCATGTGGTTAGCTGTGTCTCTTACACGAAGGTCACTTGGCCGTTGTACTCACGTGCCAGATTGAAATGGATCGAAAAAAAATCGCTTAAAAAATTGGTAACTACCTCAACACTTGTAACTTGAACAGAGTCCTCAAGGGACCCTTTCGCAAGGATGATGTCAGAACGGATCAGCTCCACAGGGGGATCACCTTAGCACCACACTATCTCCTTAGCTAGCTTCCTGCGTTCTTGCTCTCCTCTCTGGTTAATGGTGGCAGTTGATGAGTGTGTTGGAGTACATTCCTTGGCTTGAAATATGTTCAGGCATCTCCTGCCCGCTCTCCTCTTTCCTCTATGGGGCAGTGGATGACTACACCATGAGCACCACGCCGTTAGACTGCGCTGGTTGCTGCTCCACAAGTTTGTCTTTTCTCTGTGAACCCTGACCTTGGAAACAGTTCTGTACCTCGACTCAAATCCATTTTCACACCCGACCTAAGATCAGTTTGCCCTAACCGTTATGAGAGTGTAAATAGACTTGCTCCAACACCCTCAAACACAGGGAATTGGTGCGTAAAAGGAGGGCTGGAAGCCTGAAAGATCCAGAGCAAGGAACTCTGGGAAAGGGGGATGATACCCACCTCAAGCTCGAACGATGACTGTCGTTCGTATCCTGTGCTCTCTATCCTCTCTCTCTCGGAGAACGGTCTGAGGTCATTCTTTTCCTCTCCCTTTTCCCCCTTTTTTAAAATGAAACTGTGGATTCCGTCCTGTCCCATGGTCTTCGTGGAACTTTTAGTGTCGTTCTCTAGTTTGTAGTCTAAATGCAGTTGTCTTGCACCGTGGGTTTCAGTGTGTGAACTCCGTTATACTCGTGTGTATGACGACAGTGCCAATCGAGCCAGATTAAGATTAGCTTTGCCATTTGTTTGTGCATTAGAATTCGCTCTAATCGGAGTGCTGGTGTCCATATCGACGTCCCTGACGATTTTCTTTGTTTTTGTTTTTGTTTTTTTCCGATCTACATAAATAAAAATGTAAAGAAATATTGGAAGCAATATTGTAGCATGTCGTCCAGTTTTTGTGTTTTTGTTATGTCTGTTGTATGAACCTTTGGATTTAATACACTTTTGAATGAATAGGTTTACATGTACTTTTTTGTAATACTGTAAAGAAAGTAAAGAGAAAAAAAAAAATCGAAAAAATGCTGCTATTTGATAAATATACGAGAAATATTTTAGTCGAAAAGATGTCCGATCCGTTTATTAGAGTCGCGCTCGTTTTTGGCAGGAGCACAAACGAGGTGTGTCGATACAAATAACATAGCCGTGAAATAAAACCTGTGACCCACGCAGCTTCTTAACACGTAGACGTGCGATCAAGCATTTTAGATACCGCTGACTATTTAGACGCATCGATCAAGTGCCAATCAATCGAGACCTTTTAGTTTGAATGAAAAGATAATCAAAAGAGCAAAAACTTTGAGGAAAAAAAAAAACAAAAAAACAAAAAAAAAAAAACAAAACACGAACAAAGAGCAATGTCAGTGTTGTTTTTAACTCCATAGTTGCATAGAGAATAATAACGATAGTTCTTTTATGCATAAACATGGTTTTTTATACACTTGGTCGAGAAAGCATCCTGTGCGTTCGTTTGACTTGTGGCTTCCACGCAGCTCTTCCTTCATATTCTCTCTGTAGGTCGGCATGGAGTAGGCATAAACATGTTATAATCATGCCGTAAAACGCGTTACTAAGCACCCATAACATGTCCCATTTATGAAAGTGTGTTTCGTGGAGTTAGGTGTTTATCTTTTTTGCACGTCTCTATTGCATGATATCCAAGTGAATTATCAGGGGGGCGGGGAATCAAAAGTAACATTTAAAAAAAAATAAAAAAATAAAATAAATAAAAACGTTTCGTTGAGTGTCTAGAGTCATTCTGAGGCACGGTTTCGCATGTGGCGCAGATCGAACACCTTTTCAGTTAACAGCTTAAATTTTTATTCTTTTTGCTTTTTTTTTTTTTCTTTTAGACGGATATCGGAAGAGCTCTTACGGTTTATAGACTGGGACGGTAACCATGGGAACTGGCCCTGCACTGTAAAAAAAAAATAATAATAAATAAATAAATGAAATGTTGGATCAACAACAAGATCTCGCAGATAAGGGGTTCAAAGCAGTTCAATAAAGATTAATGAAGCTGTTTCTGGTCGAGAGTAACTGGTTAGGCAGTGGCGGCTCTGCGTGACGGGGAAGACCGCGTCTCTGTGCTCCCGGGGTAAAGCGTGGTACACACTTGTGAGGCGGGATGGATAAAGACCTCGCCGTGAATGCGTTAAAGTTCGGAAAAGGACTTGAAGCGAGCCGTGAAAATACTGCCCGGTGAGAATGAATACAGGAAAAAAAACCCGTAATCAAATCGATCGGCTCTATTCCTGGATTGTATTCAGCCTCGTTTGGCCTGAACGAACACCTTAACCCTTACTCTTACGTTCACACTAGCACAGCGATTGTGAGAACCGAGATTTTCCTCAACGCCACGCTAATCAGGTATGACTCTGTAACGCACCAAATCCAAATGACTGGCGGAAATGATTCCTCAGTGTGGCCAATGCCACATGTCTTGCGCGGGGTCCGACATTTCCTCAGTTCCCCACTCACGACATACCTGTAATCAGCTAGCATGCTTTCTGATTAGCTAATCAGAGAACAGTGGGGGGCAGTGGTAGCTCAGTGGTTGAGACGTTGGGCGACTGATCGGAAGATCATGAGTTCAAACCCCAGCACCGCCAAGCTGCTGCTGTTGGGCCCTTGAGCAAGGCCCTAAATCCTCAACTGCTCAGATGTATAAATGAAATAAATGTAAGTCGCTCTGGATAAGGGCGTCTGCCAAATGCTGTAAATGTAAACGTAGGACGAGGCTAGTGCGAATCTGAACATGTCACGCGTAAATCAGACAACCAACCTCCGCACAGATTAGTGTGTTATTTCTTAAAAATCCGTGCGTAACTAGTTCGCTTTAGAAGACGTATACGGTACGTGATTACCTACTAATATAAAGAGAAATCCCGGACAAGCGACGACACTAGCAAACGACGCTTGACAGTGTGAACGTACGACTTTAAATGAAGGCCAGTAACAGTGAATAGTGATGTTGTGTATACGCGCAGTGCGGGGACCGAAATCCGGTCCGTCTGTCGTTCAGAGGATTTCAAAAAAAAAAAAAAAAAAAGCCCATGCATGCAAAACGTCTGCTACGTTACGTCAGGTTACATTACGTTACCTTGTAAGTCATATTCACGTGAATCAGTTGGATGTCGTAACTTGATTCTCCTAACCCCCGGCTGTAATTTTTCTGAATGTATTTGCATTTTTACATAAAATGATAACAGAATGTTATTTCCGTGTTCCGTGTCCGTAGGTGGAGGCTGTTGAAACTCATGTGCGTGTGCGCGTGTAAGTGTGCGAACGCCGCATTAGCGCCTGTGTTTTTATCTTCTGATGCCATTTCTCCTTCCTCTCTCGTCATCAGATGCACTTTACTGAGCATTAGGTCCCCATGTCAACACACACACACACACACACACACACACACACACACACACACACAGTGGAAACCTCCTGGATGCAAACCGAAACCAAGCAACCTGTTCTTAACCTTCACACAGTGCAGTTTTCCTCTTGCTCTCGTTCTTCTTTTTTGTTTTGTTTACTGTTATGGTTATGATTCGAGCTGTATTTGTTTGTTTGTTTGTTTGTTTGTTTTTGTCGTCGTCGTCGTTGTAACTTTTGTTCTCGAGGGAGACCTGAAGGAGTGTGTACGAGATTCCAGCATTCCTCCCATCTCCCTTACTGCATTCCCTTTTGTGTGTGCGTGCGTGTGCGCGTGCGTGTGTGTGCGTGCGTGTGCGGGAGTGTGCGTGTGCGCGTGTGAGTTTTGTGTCTGTAATTTACTGACACACAAGCGCTTGTTACTGTTTTTAAAATTTTTTTTTCCTTTTCTTTTTCTTTTCAATGCTTCGAATGTGAAAAGTGTTTTTTGATTTGAAATCTGTAAGTTCTGTTCGTTGAAGAGGAATGGTAAATAAAACACAGAAACCTCGAAAAACGTCTCAGCGCTCTCAGACGGGAACACGTTCCTTTGGTGTGACTCACATTTAACGTTTCGGAACTTTATCCTTCATTCACGCATCGCACCCGCAGGGATACACACGATTTATGTCTGCATGTCGGATCAACGAGAAAAAAAAAGAAAGAAAAAGAAGTAAAGCCACGGTAACGGGCAGGGAGGTGTAGCTCAATTTCCAAGACGACACGATACACATCTCGATACACGATCGACAATGCAGTCTATGAAAGGTCAAGTCGTAGATGCGGATCTTGAATCACGGCTCTTGAACGGAGCTGTGGAAGCTCAGTGGTTAAGACGTTGAGCTACTGATTGGAAGGTCATGAGTTCAAATCCCAGCACCGCCAAGCTGCCACTGTTGGGCCCTTGAGCAAGGCCCTTAACCCTCAAGATGTATAAATAGAATAAACGTAAGTCGCTCTGGATAAGGGCGTCTGCCAAATGCTGTAAATGTAATGCAAATGAATCGCAGATTGTAGATCTAGCGATCGAACAGTTGGCGGCTCGGGTGTTCCGTGGCCGGGTTTGTGTCATTCCCTCATGATTTCACTTACAAGTAAGCAGATAACAGGCCTAGAGTTGATTTCAAGTGTGGCGTTTACATTTGTTAACTCTCAATATCAAGTCCAAAGGGCTTCACTCACAAATCATGATAGCAAAACAAACATTAGGTGTGGCCAAATCAACTATTTGGTACAATAATAAAGAATGCACCGGTGAACTCAAGGACAACAGAAGAATACTTTCCCCGATGAAGAAAAACCCCTTTGCAGCAGTTGGCCAGGTCATGAACAGCCTCCAGGAGGTAGGTGTATCCGTGTCAAAGCCAACAATCAAGAGAAGACTTCACCAGAGTAGATACAGAGGGTTTAACCTCAAGACGTGAACCGGTGGTAAGCCTCAAACACAGGAAGACCCCAGTCATGGGGACTGACAGGCACAGAGGCCACGCCTCCTTCACTCTCCACTGGGACTGACAGGCACCGAGGCCACGCCTCCTTCACTGTAACCGGTGGACACACCGACAGTTGACCACTGATTCAGTTGCGAATCTCTAAATCTCTACACATTTGGAGGTTGTGAAAAAATTAAAAAGTGTGAGGAAATACGGACGATGTCGTCTTTGCGCTAATAGGAAACCCGCTGGACCAGATCTCTCTCTCTCTCTCTCACTCTGTCTCACACAACACACACACACACACACACAGAGGTGACACTGCCGCACTGCAGTGTGACTGTGTGCTTACAATTTAATTATGATGAATGAACAGACGTGTGATAGTCGGAAGTGTGTGCCATGCTTCTCAGACGCCGCGTGCACTCGCGCATGAGACAAAAGCTAGTGCGAGATGTCTGGTCTGCGTCGAAACATGGACAACACACACACAACAACCCCTATTAATAGTGTGGTACTGATACGTTCGTTTTATTCACGTACAACACTACAGCACAGGATACTATTCAGGGCTTACAAGAACTATACGGATGTTAAATATACTGTAGTTATTATTATTATTATTACCGGGTAGCGTTGTGTGATTGCAGCTCATTACACACCTGATTGATTTATCCCCTCGGCCATGTTCGGAATAATTTCATGAAAACCACTCAAGTCAGATTCTGGCCAAAACAGAACCTTACACGTGGAATTCACGACGTATCCTCCTCCGCAGTCTGATCTACTGTCCTATTTTCTGCTCCGGCTCACAGGCCTAAAGTAGAGCACGGCTATTTCTAGAGCTCCCTTCTCCAATCATACGAACCGTAAAGCCATCATTCATGATTAGGAGAACTGCAGGCTAGTCTGGTACAGATTGGCAAGCTACCGTTTGTGTTAGAATAAAGCCACGGTCTTTATTGTGGAGGAATGCAGTTCTGTAAAGCCAACAGTTGCGGTGTGTCACGTTAATAACGTCCACATCGCTCCGACACGAACCATCGTGGACCCGGTCGTGACTTTTGAGCTTCACCTCACGAATGTCGAGGACAGCGCATCTTCCACGGCTTTTTCCGCTTGCTTACCGATCGATCTCCACACAAAACAGTGAATCGGTAAAAGAAAGCACGGGGGGGCGGAGGGGGGAGCTCTAGTCATCGTTATTATTTGATTTG
The DNA here is from genome assembly GCA_023630585.1 of Cranoglanis bouderius. Taxonomy (NCBI): domain Eukaryota; kingdom Metazoa; phylum Chordata; class Actinopteri; order Siluriformes; family Cranoglanididae; genus Cranoglanis; species Cranoglanis bouderius. Next base: position 2,443,800 of record CM042548.1, read on the forward strand.
ATTCATTTTTATTTGATGACCGTTTTGAGAAGGAAGAACCGTGTAATCGTCGAGGAGTTACTGCGATCTCATATACGGATTACGCCGTCAAGTTCAAATCACTTACTTATTTCAACCGCACGACGATTCAATAAAAATTTCGCGAAACTCGGTCGTTTCACGTTGGCGACTCGACAGAAAACGATTCTGAAACAAATCCGTAAATCGCGGTAAAAAAAAAAAAGACAAAGTCGTTTCTGGGTTCGATTTCTTTCATTCATTCGTTTCTTTCTTTCATCGCTGTCGATTAAATGGAGGATTATTGCTGTAATATCTCATGTCGCTGTAGCGTTATGTGTTCAAAATGGAATAACTGTATTAATATGTCTCGTGACTATTAAGTGGTTTGTTTTAGACGTTAAAATAGTTTTAAAAGAGAAACCACGAATGCGTTATTGTAAAAAAAAAAAAAAACACAAAAAAAACAACAACAACAACAACAATTCCCTTCAGCTGCATCTACATTTGAACTTATTTTAATCTTATAACCAAGCTATAATTTTATTGCTCTCTCTGTCCATCCTTCATTGTTTATCTTTCTGTCTCTCTTCCCACCTCTTCTATTTTTCTCCCGCTGTCCCGAAATATACAGAATGACCTTAATATACTGAGAATTATTGCAGAAATTAATGTTTGTTCAATCTTTCTCTTTATTCTTTATTCTCCCCCTCTCTCCAAAAACCACCCCCACCACCCACACACACATAGAGAGAGAGAGAGAGAGAGAGAGAGAGAGAGAGAGAGAGACCTCCCCTTAAGCTTTATGGAAGACTATTCATCTAATATTGCAACAATCTTGGTTTTCATTTACACACACACACACACACACACACACACACACACACACCTTGCCACAGTAGAGGTCAGCCATATTTCTAATCACGTTAATTAAGACCATCTTAAGACAACCCCCCACCCCACCCCCCACCCCCCCACACCCCCCACACACACACACACAGCTACACACACAGTTCAGCCTTCTCCCAGCAGTGACATCACACAGATGACACTCCAACACTCTTCAGCTATCAGTAACCATGTCAGATCTGCAGCCGGGGCCCGATCAGTCCGATCACGATCTCAGACGAGTGCTACGGTCCGACTGGACACCCTCGCTCTACCTCTGCCTCTGCCTCAGTTCTGCTGTCTGTCAACAACGTTCCAAGGTCATACATCTCCGAGCACAGCACATATCTTCTATCCCTTCGACGGCACTGTGCCAATTTCCTTTTAGACCTTATACGATGAGATCGGATGCTGAATAATGCACTCGGATATTTAATCAGTGTATCAGTGTGGAGCGTGTACGTGGAACATATACATGTACATGTACGTGTGTGTGTGGGGGGGGGCTCTTTTAAGATAGTAGTAGGAGAGGATTTGATGGTAAAATCATGTTGTCAAGGCGACAGGTTCGTAGAGGATGGCGGGGTGGGGGTGGGGGGTGGTTTGTGGGGGGGGTTGCTTCTCTGACAGAACGCTGGGATATTCCGGTCACGGATGCATCGCTATGCCACCGTAACCGTGGCAACCTGGTGCTCCTGAGCCCGTCTTCAAGAGGACCAGGTAAGTACGGCTAAATATCAGGAAGAGCTTTGCAGTGTCTCTCACACATACACACGCACACACACACACATGTATGATTAGAGGCAATGATCACCTCACCGCCTCCTCAGTGTGTAAAATCTTCTCATCTTCCCGTCCAATCAGGGCTCTCACAGAGCTCTCAGAAGCTCTCACAGAGTACGTTAGCAAAAAAGGAAAATAAAACCAACAGTGATGAGAACAACAACACCTACAGCGACGACGCACAACCAGAAAGAGATCAAGAGAACAGAACCAAGATTTATGGTGGATTTCAACTTCGATGATAACTACAATAATATCAAAGGAAAGAAAACAGTATACATATATATAAAAAAATAATTGAAAACAAAACTTCACCGGTTATGAGAGAATCGTTTATCAGTATGATGAGAGTGATGTGTTCTCGGGTTGCTAAGCGTAACTACAGTGTAATATTATTTCCTACAGAGTCTCTCATTAGCAAATTTACTAACAGATCTGAGGGAAGTGTTGATGTTCCTCATGGGAAAAAATACGGAATAACTAGCTAACCTCATTCGTTAGTCTAAAACGTTCCAGCTGCCAAGCAACGGTGTTTTTACTTTAACTTTAACCACTTCGCCAGTTCGCTACAATCACTACTGCCATTACATAACCCGCTAAACAGGAACCTGTGAGGGTTCAGGACCTCATCATTGTTCAATGACGAGGAAACCTGGCCAGCATGAAGCCACCCACCACTCAAGTCCTGAAAAAAAAAAAAAACCCAGGGTAACACGCTTTTTAATTTTCTTGGCGTAATCAGCATGAAGTGTCGGTTAATAAAGGAATAAAACACTTGGAAGCGAAAATAATCAACGGCAGAGTGGTGCGATGAAGCGGGGGTTACTGTTACCGCCCGAAATGTATTCCTCTTATTGCTTATCATTGCTTATACACAGCAATTTGACAACAAATACAAGTTTTAATGTATTAAGAAGTGACACATTATGTTGTTGTTGTTGTTGTTGTTGTTGTTTTTAAAAAAAAAATCTATAAGTAGTTACATTTAATGTTGTGGAATGTCCACAAAACAAGTCAGTTCCTGTTGTCACTTACATTACAGCAGCTGTAAACAGTCGTTCCCTCGCCAGCCTTTCTGTTCTCCCTCTCAGCAATGACAAAAAAAACAAAAAAAAAACACGGTTTGTCATGTTACAGAGAAAGTGTAAACTCGTATGACGTGTTGAAGACGTGAGCACTGACACTGGAGACTCCTTCCATAAAAAGGTTCCACGCTTTTAGAACCTTTTTATGGAACCTTTCTCCAGGTTATTAGAACGAGCGCAATAATTAGGATAAACCTCTGATTCGCAGCTGCACTACCATCCGAGATGCTGTTATAGAAAATTAATCAGCACCTCCTAACCAATCAGAATCCAGAATTCAGCAGGGCTGCGGTATACATCACATTACATTTCCATCGCAGGACAATCCGAGGCAACAACACGACATCGAGTTCGGTTTGTCCTGCCTGATCCACGTGTTGTCTTGCGATTTTCTAAGTGTCCGCTGCGAAGCGAATGTCGCATTGAGTCCCAAAATGCACTGCGGCGGAACACTGTGACCTCACCCACCCTCATCACTTAATGTGATTTGGCCCTTAGACCACATGGACCTGGCACATTCCCAATGAACAAATGAATATCGCACGTCACTATGGGTAGTGCATGAAGAAATGAAGACGGCTCCCACTGCAGCAACGTGATCATTAATAACATCGGATTATATCTTATCTCTTGGGGGGGTTTGGTTTTTCCCCCCCCCCCACTCTCTTTGTTCTTTGAACTGATTTCAGCAGAGCCCGGCGTCGGACAGCGCTGCAGCTGCAATCAGAGCTGATCAATAACTATTTGCGACGGCACACCAGCACTGATTCAGGATGCAGCTCTCGCCCTGCCGTTGCCGTGGAAACCACCGCCGCAGTGCTGCGGGCTGAAAATTGGGAGATGGAGGGGGGGGGAAAAAATGAGAAGGGTGGGGTGAAGGAGCGAGGTGGGGGGTGAGGAGAGCGAGGGGCAAGTGATACAGGTGGGAAAAGGTAGAAATGAGAGGTAAGAAGAAACACAGGGAGACAATCACTGGATGATTTCTCTCTGGTCTGTGTTGGCTGAAGACTAATCGTCGAAACAGCCATGAACGTGTTTAGCACAAGGGAAGGACGATTCTAGTTCACAATGTCTGGGAACTAGAAATTTCACGAAGCCACGCCTGATTGAACTCATTAGCTCATTAGTCCAGGTGTTTCATGAACGTGTCACATGGTGCCGAGCTTTATTTCAACAGGCTTCTTCTATCACCTACTTTTAATTTCTGGAAAGATCCATTCTTCTCGATCCTACGGAAACATCGACGGATACATCGGCTGGTGAAAGATCAACAGCACCAGCACCAAGACGACGAAGGATTCTGCACCAAATATGATCGAGACTAGTAACATAGGGGTCGTTTACGCCAATGGGAAGTGTATTATGGACCAAACGTGGTACACAGTTACATTTAAGATTTTACTGACTTTTGAGATTTGTGCAGAATTATGGTTTATGTTGCCCCAGAACAACCAGCAAGCTGGCCCATATGATGCCATAGTGGTAAAAATAAAAATGGTCTCATTAAGACTAAGTTGTGTTTTTGGTTGATGGTATGGTATGATATGGTGGTGCAGCAGGTGGCGTTGATGCCTCGCGACGTCAGGGTCCCTGGTTTGATCCTGAGCTTGGGTTACTGTCTGCAGAGTTTAGCATGTTCTCCATGTGTCTGCATGGGTTGTTTTTTTCGGGGGTTCTCCAGTTTCCTCACACCTCCCAGCAGGCATACTGGCTATGCTGAATTGACCCTAGGTGTGAATTTGTGTGCACCGTGCACGTATTCCCACCTCGCATCCTCTATTCCCAAGACAGACTGGGCACTGAAGACTTAACGAAGCCTGCACGAGATCTTCAATGTGTCACAGATTTTTCTGTAGCTTGAGAGCAATTATAAGCCAAAAAAAAAAAACTAATGTAATATTAGCTTGGTTTAATTCTTGTTATCTCAGTTTGGAACATAAACTAAAAGAATGGATGAATAATTTGCATTATACGCTGATATAAGCTGATGAAGTCTCTTTTAAGCAGCTAATTTTATTTATTTATTTGGCAAAAATCGATATATATTCAAGAAATATATAAATATATATATATATATATATATATATATATATATATATATATATATATATATATATATATATATATATATATATATATTGTAATTACGGTGAACTTTCATACAGTGGCGCTGGATTTGACCAGTAATAGCGCCATCACTGTATAAAACGCAACTCCTCCGAACCTACAGGTGGCGCTGTAGAGGATTTATGCTCCAATAGCGCTGGTAAGTTTTTGTTTATGTATAACAGTACGGTTTTAGATAACGGGCTAAAGTCATTTTATTACATATTAGTTATATTATTATTTCTCATAGTATATATGACGAGATTTTACTTTTGTTTTTATTTTAATCCAGCAGGTGGCGAATTGTGCGGCGCGTGCGAGCTGCCTTGACCCATAGAAGAACAGAAGAAGAGGCTGAACAGGAAGTACTGTTACTTGTATGTAGTCGAAACAACTTTAACCACAACGAAATCTGTGCGTTTAAACAATTATTCGTATCTTCGCGCTCGTAGAAGTGACCTTAAAGTTGTATAGCACGTGCGTTTAGGGTCATGTTATCTCATATGCTTGTCGCTAGGTGACCAAGGATACGAGTAAACCCTTGGATACATGGCTGAATCTCAAATATCTTTCTACGTCCTACTTAGGTGCACTAATGTAAACGAAGAAGGAAGCGGCGTTTATACACTAAGTAGTGCACTATGTGAAGAAACTGTTGCTAATTGGGATTCGGCCGCTGCTTCGAGTTGGTAATGTCAGAAAGCTGTTAGAATGGCAAAACCTGAAGCGATTTCTGAAGAGTTTGAAGGATACATTGTGAAAGATGTAAGTGAAAAGATGACTATTTTTACTTTTATTTTATCATTAAATAAACTTTTTTTTCGTTATGGTGTTGAAACAGGCTCCACCGACTGTTTACTACATTCCGGACTTTATAACAGAGGCAGAAGAGGAGTATCTTCTACAGCAGGTAGAAGGTATGTTTATTACTCGTTTATTATCCATAATACACTGTATACATCCTCACCTGTGTGTGTGTGTGTGTGTGTGTGTGTGTGTGTGTGTGTGTGTGTGTTTCAGGTGTACAAAGCCCCCAAGCCCAAATGGACACAGTTATCAGGAAGGAGACTGCAGAACTGGGGTCTGTGTTCCTCTCATGATATTTATTTACCTTTTAAATTCTTGTTCCTAAAACAATGTGGGTGTGTTGAAACGGCAGTAAGTGGCGGTTTCTCGCTGGCACTGATTCAGACATGGCAGCTATAAGCTTCTCGTATTTGTTAGCAACATTAGCCTTGTACTCCAGTCCTCAACTCAAGAGCCGAATGATGATGATCGTCTACGTTTCTGGTAAAAAAAAAAAAAAGTAATTTTTTTTTGGCATCATGCGAACTACATGTCTAAGTCATCATGTTGTTGTGTGTTTTCTGTCTGAAATCAGGAGGGCTTCCTCATCCGAAGGGGATGATTGCAGAGAAGCTCCCTGATTGGTTGCTGAGCTACACAGACAAGATATCAGGCCTCGGAGCATTCGCTGGGAAAAGCGCCAATCATGTGCTGGTGAACGAGTACAAGCCGGAGGAGGGCATCATGGTACATCACGCATTGATCTTTATACTCACAATACCAATACTCACACCGCAATACTCACACCACACCGCAATACTCACACCACACCGCAATACTCACACCACACCGCAATACTCACACCACGCCACAGTACTCACACCACAATACTCACACTACACCACAGTACTCACACCACAGTACTCACACCACAGTACTCACACCACAGTACTCACACCACAGTACTCACACCACAGTACTCACACCACAGTACTCACACCACACCGCAATACTCACACCACAATACTCACACCACACTGCAATACTCACACCACAATACTCACACCACACCGCAATACTCACACCGCAATACTCACACCACACCGCGATACTCACACCACAATACTCACACCACACCGCAATACTCACACCACGCCGCAATACTCACACCACGCCGCAATACTCACACCGCAATACTCACACCACACCGCAATACTCACACCACACCGCAATACTCACACCACACCGCAATACTCACACCACACCGCAATACTCACACCACACCGCAATACTCACACCACACCGCAATACTCACACCACACCGCAATACTCACACCACACCGCAATACTCACACCACAATACTCACACCACAATACTCACACCACACCGCGATACTCACACCACACCGCGATACTCACACCACACCGCAATACTCACACCACACCGCAATACTCACACCACACCGCAATACTCACACCACAATACTCACACCACACCGCAATACTCACATACTCACACCACAATACTCACACCACACCGCAATACTCACACCGCACCGCAATACTCACACCGCAACACTCACACCACACCGCAATACTCACACCATGATACTCACACCACAATACTCACACCACAATACTCACACCACAATACTCACACCACACCGCAATACTCACACCACGCCGCAATACTCACACCACACCACAATACTCACACCACACCGCAATACTCACACCACACCGCAATACTCACACCACACCGCAATACTCACACCGCAATACTCGCACAACAATACTCACACCACACCGCAATACTCACACCGCAATACTCACACCACAATACTCACACCACGCCGCAATACTCACACCACACCACAATACTCACACCACACCGCAATACTCACACCACAATACTCACACCACGCCGCAATACTCACACCACACAGCAATACTCACACCACACCACAATACTCATACCACAATACTCACACCACACCGCAATACTCACACCACAATACTCACACCACAATACTCACACCACAATACTCACACCACACCACAATACTCACACCACACTACACCACAATACTCACACCACACTACAATACTCACACCACACTACAATACTCACACCACACCACAATACTCACACCACACCGCAATACTCACACCACACCGCAATACTCACACCACACCGCAATACTCACACCGCAATACTCACACCGCAATACTCACACCACACCACAATACTCACACCACAATACTCACACCGCAATACTCACACCACACCGCAATACTCACACCACACCGCAATACTCACACCACACCGCAATACTCACACCACACCGCAATACTCACACCACACCGCAATACTCACACCACACCGCAATACTCACACCACAATACTTACACCACAATACTTACACCACAATACTTACACCACAATACTCACACTACACCACAGTACTCACACCACAATACTCACACCACACCGCAATACTCACACCACACCGCAATACTCACACCACACCGCAATACTCACACCACACCACAATACTCACACCACACCGCAATACTCACACCACACCGCAATACTCACACCACACCGCAATACTCACACCACAATACTCACATCACAATACTCACACCACGCCGCAATACTCACACCACGCCGCAATACTCACACCACGCCGCAGTACTCACACCACACCGCAATACTCACACCACACCGCAATACTCACACCACACCGCAATACTCACACCACACCGCAATACTCACACCACGCCGCAATACTCACACCACGCCGCAATACTCACACCACACCGCAATACTCACACCACGCCGCAATACTCACACCACACCGCACACCACACCGCAATACTCACACCACACCACAATACTCATACCACAATACTCACACCACACCGCAATACTCACACCGCAATACTCACACCACACCACAATACTCATACCACAATACTCACACCACACCGCAATACTCACACCGCAATACTCACACCGCAATACTCACACCACAATACTCACACCACAATACTCACACCACAATACTCACACCACACCACTATACTCACACCACACTACACCACAATACTCACACCACACTACAATACTCACACCACACTACAATACTCACACCACACCACAATACTCACACCACACCACAATACTCACACCACACCACAATACTCACACCACACCGCAATACTCACACCGCAATACTCACACCGCAATACTCACACCGCAATACTCACACCACACCGCAATACTCACACCACACCACAATACTCACACCACAATACTCACACCACACCGCAATACTCACACCACACCGCAATACTCACACCACACCGCAATACTCACACCACACCGCAATACTCACACCACACCGCAATACTTACACCACAATACTTACACCACAATACTTACACCACAATACTTACACCACAATACTTACACCACAATACTTACACCACAATACTTACACCACAATACTCACACCACACTACTCACACCACAATACTCACACCACACCGCAATACTCACACCACACCGCAATACTCACACCACACCGCAATACTCACACCACACCGCAATACTCACACCACACCACAATACTCACACCACACCACAATACTCACACCACAATACTCACACCACACCACAATACTCACACCACACTACACCGCAATACTCACACCACGATACTCACACCACATCACAGTATACACACATCACAATACTAACATCACAATAGTCTACTGCTGTAACTACACTACAGAAAAGTTAGACTCACTCTAAACACCATAAGCATTCTTCTTATGAGATCCTGACACCCAGGGGGTGGAGTCAGACCCTATTCAACTCCTCCCATCTTTCTTTCTTTCTTTCTTTCTTTCCCATTTTCTTTCTCCATCTTTGTGTTTTCTTTTCTTTCTTTTACCACAGAATGCAATCAGTTTCAGTTCTTAACAGCGAAAGCCATGTGATAGAGTAGACATTAAATTGAGTACATGTATTTTACAGATGGAGTCATCAGGGGGAAAATATAATATAATGAATTCCATGTGAAAAAACACTGTTTTTATTATTATTAGTTTTTATTTATTCATTCATTCATGTGACAATATTGTAAACTGTGATATGGAAATATTGGGGTCTGTGTTTGACCTCAGTGAACTGAGAACAACGTTCTGGACTGGATGTTCTGTTCTGTCTTTTACTGCATACGTCTCATATCTAATTCTGTGTGTGTGTGTGTGTGTGTGTGTGTGTGTGTGTGTGTGTGTGTGTGTGTGTGTTAGCCTCACGAGGACGGGCCTCTGTATCACCCCACAGTAACAACCATCACTCTGGGTTCTCACACGCTGCTTGACTTCTACAGACCCGTCGATCAGACACAGGTAAAGTCCTGACAGCTCGGCGAGACCATCAATAAACCGGTGAACCGTTCGAGAACCTCCGAAGAACCCTGAACCCTACCAAGATAGCTAGATGTTAAGCACCTGACCGGTATTTAAAAGAAAACAATGAGCAATAGGAGTTTCTACAGTAGTTAGCAGTTATTATACACACGTCCACAGCCAGTTTGTTCTTTTAAACTGAAAACGCACTGAGTTTTACACTTATTATTTTTGACAGTCTGTTGGGAAAATATTTCTTTCCCCTTCGGTTTGTGGCTGAGACGCCTCCTCTCCTCCGCTGAGTCACCGCTTTGTTTTATAAAACCATTTCCCATCCACAGTTGAGTCAAACTTGACAGCATATGATTGGTGAAGTGAGAGAGATCACTGTGAGGGTGTGACTGGAAATGGAGAACCAAATATGCCACAGAACCAAAAATAAACAAAGTAAACAATTGGTGAATAAAAAAAAAACGAGGAGGGAGAATGTAGCAGGAAAACATGGAAGAACGTAACAGAGTAACACTACTTTTTTGTCCTTTATTATATATACACACTCATCGTTCACTTTATTAGGAAGTCTCTCTCTCTCTCTCTCTCTCTCTCTCTCTCTCTCTCTCTCTCTCTCTCTCTAGACTGAAGTTCCTCAGACGGAGGAGAGCCGCTACATGCTGTCGTTGTTGCTGAGGCGTCGCAGCCTGCTGATCCTGCAGGACGAGATGTACAAGCGCTACCTTCATGGGATCAGCAGCGTCGCCGTGGATACGCTAACGGATCGTGTGGTGAACCTGTTGGTGGCAGGAGGGCGGGTGGGTGAGACGCTTTCCCGCGGAACCAGAGTCTCCCTCACCATCCGTCACGTGCCCAAAGTCTGCCGCGCCAACCTGCTGGTCGGCAGGAAGTGACACGATCACCTCCGAGCCGGGCAAACCAGGAAGTGACACAGGTGAATCAACAGGCAACACATGGCCAACTAGGAAGTGACACATCCAGAGATATGGTCAAGCAGGAAATGATTAGCATGAAGGCTTGCAAGGAGGAAGTGACATGACAAGACTCAAATTTCAGTAAACTGCCCGAATGTTTATATACTTGCTACAAATTACATTAAGCTACCGAGTTCCAAATAACCACTTTTGAACATCAGTATGAGATTTCTGGTACAATTCAGCTTCTTTGCTCCAGATTCATAAACACACAAGTTTCAGATTGTCCAGATTTTATTACCAACATACGAATCCTGACACTGTACTACACCTGTGCCCCGAAATCATCACTCCCCCAGTTCAGTTCAATATCCTCCTCAGTTCTACGGCAATTAAAGGTGCAGTGTGCAATTTTTTAAAAATTGTTTCTCAACCTGTAATAGTCATAATTTCACATTTCTTCCTAGAAAAACTGTGACTCGCAACATTTCCATGCAGTAGTTTTTCTAAATTTCAGGCTTCTTTGAACATTTTTCTGGCCCTGCAATTAACTCTGCCCCCAGCTGGAACAGAATTGATCACTTTTACTTTCACATTTTTTTTTTTTTCTTTAAATTCAGAACACGATTCAGAAGGCTTATGCACTTTCAAGGTGTTGTTACTGCAAGACAGCAGAGGACATTAGATCAATATTACAAATTGCTCCTTTAATAATCTCGCTGTCTTTCCAACTTCTTCCTTCTCCAAGATCTTCATCTTCTGCCCTGGAAAGAAAATTGCACAAATTCACATTAGTATAACAGTGTTGGGTGTTCATGTAATTCATTTCATGTATTTTGTGCACTAAATAATTGCTGACGGGACAGTGTGGTCATGATGATGATGATGATGATGATGATGAAGATGGAAAAAATCCATGCTATATGGAGAAATGTCTTTTATTACCGAATGTTTGTTTATGTTTTTAAAGGCTTTGCTGTATATCACTATGTTGTGTATCTTCTCAAGAAAAGGAAAAATGGTTATTTAGATGTCATTTGATGCCAAAACAAGAAAAGTAAAGTTAAATAAATCCTTTAGGACAGAATTGGAAATATGTTTTACATGTAAAGCGTGTTCTGAATCACTTTCCTTTGACGTTTAAGGCTCGGTATAATATCACAAATTAAATTGCATTCATAAAACATGTCCACTTCAAATTTTAAGCCTTAGAATGAAGCTTTATATATAAAATAATTTTAGATATTTATATTTATTTCCCTTCTCTCATGTCATATTCTTACTATTTCCTACTGTACGTACTGTATTTGGAGAATACTAAATCATGACCACGCCTCCTTGGTCTCACGCAATGACGTGACCACGCCCCCCGTGCTTCGAGTATAACTTATCCGCAGTCAGCTTGTCGCATTCAGAGCCGCGAGCAGCTGTAATACCTTGGTAAGTTATTTATTTATTTAAAACTGTAAAGAAGCTGCGTGTCGTAATGCATTGTTGACGTGTTTATAGAGCTGATTTTGGTTGTTAATTAAGTTATCACTAAGAGCTTTAAAGAGAGCGCTGCTTTGAAGTTATGTATATTTTCTGCGTTGTCTGGCCGAACCCGTATTTTGACTAGTCGCGCCTCCTACGTCGGCATAGGCTAATATCCTGGTTGATGCGCTGTCGGATTGGCTGATAAGGCATTCCTTTCGCGTGAGTGTCAACTTCTAGCCAATCGCCCGCGTAGGAGGCGGGGTTTGTCGAAAGCGATTGGTGAATATACAAAACAACCACCTAGATTTTAGCCTTGTAAACGAAAAACCGTAGAATTAGGAGACAAATTGTTGCTGATTATAAGCTTTTACTACACTTATATATATGTATATAAAGCGATATATAATTTAAATGTTATTTGGCAAGGCTTGGAAGATGGTACTTTGCACCGGAAAGAATGGATAACGTTAGCTGACTTGACTAGACAGCTAATAGCTAAGATTTTTTGCCTGTTTACTGTTGCTAAAAATGTCAAACCAACACCTCTAACGAGGGGGGAGGAAATAATTATAGATAATTATCATTTTGGATGAGAATAAAGTCAGCGCAACAAGGTTATTGTTGTCTCTGTGAGGGGAGTGGAAACGCTGTAGCTAGGCGTGTCCTCTGTCAACATGAAACAGAGCTGGATGGCCGTTTAGCCGGGCCGTATCCCAAATGACTCACTGCCCCTCTCCCGCACACAGCGCGCTACAAGGGATGTGAAATAATGGCGTTCTGCACCCTACTTAGTACACTGTGCGCGTGTTTGGAATTCGGCCTCGTCTTTATGAGGGCTCGTCTCATCCCTTGAGGGTTGTGTTTCAAGAACCGTGATGACTTATTTTGCTTGAGTGTTCAGTGTAGTGCACCAAATGAGGAGGGATTAACCACAGACTGGCCTGTAGGGAGTTTCTCTCACGATTTAACAGCTCTATTACTCTGTAATATATATTTATTTATTTATTTATTTATTTAAACTTTTTGCCTGAATGTATTCATATGCCCTGAAAATGTAATGAGTCTGACTGGAAGAGAGTTCCAGGGTTCATTCAACACCACCCACATGACACTTAAAAGAAAATAAAAATAAATGTAATTATTTTAAAAAAATATATATATATTTTTTGTATTCTACACTCCTGCTATTGTTACAATGCAGAACGGGTTTACTAACAAGTTGTTAACTAAAAAGTATATTCATGAATAAACTCTGATGAAGTTACAGCACAAGCCGGGACCAATCCCAAACGACTCGGTGCTTCCGGTATAAGTGCACCTAGAAATTCACTTGAAACGTTTGGTTTAATTGCGATTGGAAAACTGGAAATGTGGGACTCCATTATTTTTGTGTGTCGTCACGGTTACGCCCCAGCGTCCTATCAGGGTTTATGTCAGGTGGCCAATCAGAAACGATCCATGTTTATTCTACAAACTACATAAACTACACGAGGATAATAATAAATGGTTGAGTGTGCTGAGGGTTTGTTGTTGTTGTTGTTGTTGTTATTTTTTTAACAACTTTTCTTCACCAGACTGAAGTGACTCGACGCTCAAGATGTTTCTGGCGAAGAAGCTGATTGGTGGACTCATCGACGTGGTCAGGTACGACCACATTTTTGACATATATCCCAGTTTGATGTGTGGAGCCTTGTGCGTTAGTTTACACACCCCGAGAATGCTTGGCATGAGTCAGTACGGGTTTAGAGAGTTCTTTCACTCACTCACCAGCTGTTTACTCTAAAACTGTGTGTTCAATCAACACTCTTATTTACTTATTTACTGTTCTAGATGATTTCTCCGTTTACAGGTGCATCTCAGTAAATTAGAATGTCGTGGAAAAGTTCGTTTATTTCAGTAATTCAACTCAAATTGTGAAACTCGTGTATTAAATAAATTCAATGCCACAGACTGAAGTAGTTTAAGTGTTTGGTTCTTTTAATTATGATGATTTTGGCTCACATTTAACAAAAACCCACCAATTCACTATCTCAACAAATTAGAATATGGTGACATGCCAATCAACTAATCACCTCAAAACACCTGCAAAGGTTTCCTGAGCCTTCAAAATGGTCTCTCAGTTTGGTTCACTAGGTAAACCACAAACATTCATTGCCAAAGAAGCTGGCTGTTCACAGAGTGCTGTATCCAAGCATGTTAACAGAAAGTTGAGTGGAAGGAAAAAGTGTGGAAGAAAAAGATGCACAACCAACCGAGAGAACCGCAGCCTTATGAGGATTGTCAAGCAAAATCGATTCAAGAGTTTGAGTGAACTTCACAAGGAATGGACTGAGGCTGGGGTCAAGGCATCAAGAGCCACCACACGCAGAGGTGTCAAGGAATTTGGCTACAGTTGTCGTATTCCTCTTGTTAAGCCACTCCTGAACCACAGACAACGTCAGAGGCGTCTTACTTGGGCTAACGAGAAGAAGAACTGGACTGTTGCCCAGTGGTCCAAAGTCCCCTTTTCAGATGAGAGCAAGTTTTGTATTTCATTTGGAAACCAAGGTCCTAGAGTCTGGAGGAAGGGTGGAGAAGCTCATAGCCCAAGTTGCTTGAAGTCCAGTGTTAAGTTTCCACAGTCTGTGATGATTTGGGGTACAATGTCATCTGCTGGTGTTGGTCCATTGTGTTTTTTGAAAACCAAAGTGACTGCACCCGTTTACCAAGAAATTTTGGAGCACTTCATGCTTCCTTCAGCTGACCAGCATTTTGAAGATGCTGATTTCATTTTCCAGCAGGATTTGGCACCTGCCCACACTGCCAAAAGCACCAAAAGTTGGTTAAATGACCATGGTGTTGGTGTGCTTGACTGGCCAGCAAACTCACCAGACCTGAACCCCATAGAGAATCTATGGGGTATTGTCAAGAGGAAAATGAGAAACAAGAGACCAAAAAATGCAGATGAGCTGAAGGCCACTGTCAAAGAAACCTGGGCTTCCATACCACCTCAGCAGTGCCACAAACTGATCACCTCCATGCCACGCCGAATTGAGGCAGCAATTAAAGCAAAAGGAGCCCCTACCAAGTATTGAGTACATGTACAGTAAATGAACATACTTTCCAGAAGGCCAATAATTCACTAAAAATGTTTTTTTTATTGGTCTTATGAAGTATTCTAATTTGTTGAGATAGTGAATTGGTGGGTTTTTGTTAAATGTGAGCCAAAATCATCACAATTAAAAGAACCAAAGACTTAAACTACTTCAGTCTGTGTGCACTGAATTTATTTAATACACGAGTTTCACAATTTGAGTTGAATTACTGAAATAAACTTTTCCACAACATTCTAATTTACTGAGATGCACCTGTATATTGACTTTAACTGTCGTATACAAGTCGTGTATTCAAATGCCGTCTGAAACGGTTGCTTACATCATTTTAACGTATACACACACACACACACATACACAGTGGGTATAGAAAAGAATCCCCCCCCTTTAAAATAATCACATTTTGTTGCTTTTCAGCCTGAAATGAAGACAGTTGTTGTTTTATCCAGCTGTTTTTACTCACTGCAGCTTATAACATCCAAGTGAAAGATACAACACCAGCATGTCAGAAATTTTTTTAAAAATGAAACCCCCTTTCCGCCGTCACCGTGTCTTTCCGTTGTCTGTAGAAATGACTTAATATCTGTGTGATCGCTAGAAATATTCTTAGCCTCAGTCATTTGTTAGCTTGTAACTCAGGGACCTTATTTCTCAGTTGCCTAGTAAAAATGTTTGTTTGTTTATTCGTTCTATTTGTTTATACAGTGAAGGTCCTCCACGTTCATGTGAAAGCACTGTTTAATGTAACGCTGTTCTCTGTTTCCATAGCAACGTCGATCCCGGCCAGTTCGTGCCCTCCAACCCCGTGAGTGACCCGTCTAAACGTTCCACTGATTGTCTCGGCTTGCATTTTATTATGAATTGTTGCAACTACATGAAAATAATTTTAACATTCATCAGTACGAGGATGCCGGCTAGCTAACGGGTATCTGTTTCACATCCCTGGCCGATCAGCCGTGTGCTGTTTTGCTGTAATCGGACCCGTTCGAGTGCGTTATTTGCCGAGTTGTAATTGAAACCTTGCTTTTTTTTTAGGTAAATATTTGTGTAACTGCGTGCAGGTGTTTGAATCTGGTCTTAGTGACTAGCGTTCGCTCGAACCGTCTGGTTAATCTAAACGAGAAATCCAGCGTCGAAGCCGCCCGGTGAACGTCGGCGCGAACGCCGCAGAATCCCAGAATGCAACGCCGACGAGTCACGGCTCGGGCTGGTTAGCGGTGCCGATGGCGGTATCGGCGTGCAGGTTGAAGCTTCGGAAAGCCGATCTGTTCGAGCAGAGTGTACAGACGAGGAGTTGAGACAGCCGGACCTGACTGAAGGACTAAAGCGCCGCCGCATCGCTGTCTTTAGAGAGAGGGATGAATCAAGGGCTGAAAGAAACCAGACACCGTGGTGCAAAAGACCCGTAAGGTTTGATCTCTGCGTACTCTCAAACACAAACCCGGACGCGGTCGTCCGTACATTCTGTTAGATGTGCCTCTCGGATCTCGATTGTAAAAGCGAGTACAGAAGAAGAAGAAGAAGAAGCATTTTGGGTGTTTTTTCCCTCTGGGCATGTCATCCAGACAGAAATGATTTTAATAATACAGGTTTCAGGGCGTGAGGTTTATTATGCAAATCTTTCAGAGTGGATTGTCTCCTTTGGTTACTCCGGCCGCGTCCTGCGTAACCGGTTTTTCGGCATGTGCAGCTGTAATTCGGTCCACGCCCGTCGTCGTTGTTCGGAGGTTCTCTGTTGCGGAACTGGATTATACAACAGTAGCCCAACCGCCAAGTCGTTACAGTTCCGTCATAGGACGCGTCTCCTCATAGCAGGCGTGTCCGGGAGAAGTTTTCCAGCTCGACAGAGTTTCACCTGAAACTACAACTGAAACCACACGTAAGGAACGACGCGCTCCGAGTCGCGCCGTTTAGTGATAATTGATTTGATTTGTTTAGCAGATTTACTGTTACCAGCCCAAAGCTCACTGCTTTACAAAAAAAAAACCACGCCCCAGAATGTTTTACTGCTTTCACGCCGCAGCGATTCGCCAACGGTCACGTCCGTTAGACAACGACACGTCGTACTTTTTATCCGTTTGTAGTTACATTTCGCGCTGTGGGATGTTCGACGAGTTAGTTCCCGTTCTCATTCACGTCATCGCAGCTATAAGCGGTCGTTCCGTCGCCAGTCTCTCTCTTGAAGTTAATAAGATTTTTAAAAAAAATAAATTAATTAATTAATAATAACAAGAAGCGTAAAACTCCTCTGTCCTGAAGATGTCGGAAAACTTTTTACCTCCGACCGTTACGGATCACTGACACCGGAGACTCCTTCCATACATGTTAAATAAAGGAAAATGTCACTGTATCAACAGGTTGTTGCTATAGAAACCATGTAACCATGATGCTGTCAGATCTGCTGTTAAAGAAAATGAAACAACACCATCTGACCTGCTGTATAAAGCATGCTGTATGTTTATTTTATGTTGACCGTGTGTGTGTGTGTGTGTGTGTGTGTGTGTGTGTGTGTGTGTGTGTGTAGCCGCCTCCTCGCAGACCGTTGGCGTACGTCCAGGCTAACGAGAACGATGAGGAGCGACAGTTCCGTAAAGTGTTCCAGCAGCTCGCCGGCGACGTGAGTCTCTCTCACACACACACACACACACATCCATGAGCAATCTCACCACAACAGTACCTGAATGTGTGTGTGTGTTTGTGTGTGTTGCTGTTACAGGACATGGAGGTGAGCCCCACTGAGCTGATGAACATCCTCAACAAAATCATCTGTAAACGTTAGTATTAAACGTCTTCACGTTTCACGTCGTGGTTTCTGACGTCATCGTGATATTTACGTTCTTTAGATGCAGCGCTTTGAGCTCCCGTTGGCTTGCGAAGTCTCTCCCTCATCGCCCGGATGAGCTCCTCGGTGTCAGCGAGACGTTAGATATTGATTTGTGCACGAAAGTATGCACAGCTGGACGGTTGTTAATGAGGGGAAAATAAAACGGGAAGGAAGTATTAGGGAATAAATGATGTGTGTGTGAGATTTATATTCGCTGACTTGTGCTCTGTGTCTGTAGGTGGCGACCTGAAGACGGATGGCTTCTCTATCGAGTCCTGCAGGAGTATGGTGGCTGTCATGGACGTATCCTTCTCTAGTCAAGACAAACACACACACACTGTGTACATATACACAAACACACCTTCTCCACACTCACTTACTTGTATATTAGCACCAGACAGCTAGAATCACAATTCTTATGGTTGTGTGATTGTTACACAACAGTAAGGATGAGAGGATTGGGCCTTAATGACGCCATGCAGAGCGACAGTACGGGCAGACTGGGGTTCGATGAGTTCAAGTACCTCTGGAACAACATCAAGAAGTGGCAGGTAGGTTTCACTACATAAACCTGTGTGTGTGTGTGTGTGTAAGACAGTGACATTCATAAGTACAAGTGTGTTAGTGTTTATATATACAGGATGTGCCTTTTTATTTGTGATTTCTTGGCAAGTGTGTGATGGGATTCTAGTGAATAAGGTGTGTGTGTGTGTGTGTGTGTGTTTCTCTCTAGGGCATCTATAAGCAGTTTGATGCCGATCAATCCGGCCTGATCGGAGCAGACGAGCTGCCCAAAGCATTCCAAGCCGCAGGTGAAGCTCCAGTCACACTTCACACTTCAGGTATATTGATCCTGATGTGAATTCCGTGAAAGCATCATGACGTGTGTGTGTGTGTTTGTGTGTTTGCAGGCTTCCCCCTGAACGACCAGCTCTTCCAGCTGATCATCCGCAGGTACAGCGATGAAAAGGGCAACATGGACTTCGATAACTACATCGGCTGCCTGGTCCGTCTGGACGCCATGTGCCGTGAGTATATCCTCACTTCGGCTAATAAAGAGGATGATGCGGGGTGACGCCCGGACGTGTTCCGATTCCATACGAACGATTATGCGCTTAACAACGAGTCACAAAACCTCTCTGAAAAGGCACTAAAATGAATTGGATAAATGAAAATCAGTATTTGTGCTGGGGTGGGAAGAAAAAGACACCTCCGGTGGCTCCGCCCCTTCTGCTACGTCGTGCAAAGAAAGTGTCCTCCGATCCACACGAGTCCGTTTCCGGGGTATTAAATGTGCGCTGCCGCTCGGTCAGTCTCCACCTCTTATTAAACTTCTCACACCTTCGTCGTTTTGTCATGCAGAAATCTAGCAAGCTTCGGTGTGTAGCCAAGGAAGCTAAAGTATTCAAACCGCAGCTTCAGACGGGTGGGTTTTGCGTGCATCGACACACAGAAAACGTCGGGGTAACGTCAGAAACGTGGGGTTGGATTAATTTGCGTGCGTGTCTGCGTGTAATGATTTTTATTTTTGCATTTGTCTGTCTCCATTGTAACAGGTGCTTTTAAGACGCTGGACAAAGACAACAACGGCACCATCAAAGTGAACATCAAGGAGGTGAAGAAGAATTTCTTTATTATTATTATTATTATTATTATCTCATATTAAACTGATTCATATCTGACCAAACGGAAGAAAAACGTTAATACTGCAGTACAAGCTAACACACACACACACACAAAAGTCATATAAAACAAGCTAAAGGTGCATGATGTCCTTAAGTGGAAACGTTCCTGATCACCTGCGCACTGAATCCGAGCGTTAGCAAAGAACTTTCCAGATTCACTTTCACTTTGACCTTGACTCTGCTCACTTCAGGAGGCGGTCCCAGTTCGCACGAGTACATTTACATTTTTAAATTAGCATTCGTTCATTTACATTTCAGTTGACACACGCTGACATGGTAGACGCGAGGCAGAATCCAGTCTCGCAAACAAAGCTGTTTAAAGAAAATTTTTTTTTTATTTTTACGTTTCTTACTAGAACTAGAATTTTTTTTTTTTTAAGCTACGTAATTCCTTCCTGATAAGCGTCTACCATGACTGAATATGGACGACCGTTCAGTGCTTAACCATCATTGATTTTAGTTTATCAGTCCCGATTATGCGAACGCAGAAATGAACGCAAGATCAACTCGAGCAACGTCCGTAGGATCTTGCAAACCGATTCACGTGCGTCGGACACGAGTACAGCTAAAAGGTCTCGTTTACCAAAGAGCATCACTGTGTAGGACTGTGCGAAACAATCTCGTGCGATTGCAGTTTCGCCAATTCAAGTAGTTTTCCTCACAAAAAAATAAATAAATAAAATAAAAAGCACGAAAATCTTTTGGGGAAAAAAGCCTCCAAGACATCCTGTCCGGACTGGTTTCTAGCTATACCTATGACACTTTTAAACATTTAAATAGATTTAGTTTCGCTGGCTTCACGTTACCACCTGACATGGCTAAGAACGGACCGACCCTCAATCAATACAGATCCTGATATGAACTGACATCCGAGACTGATTCGTACTGAGTAACGTATTCGTTCTGTTCCTCCGCAGTGGCTGCAGTTGACCATGTACTCCTGAGCGACTCGCCGTGCCCGGATCACCAACCCGACGCACTACGTTCACCACAACGCTAGCCAAAGCAAATATACACACAACCCGCTATGGCTCTGAAGCTCTGTTTCTTCTTCTTTTTTTATTTTTATTTTTTAATTTTATCACACGTTACTGATTCCTTTTGTCATTCGGTAGAGTCACTGACATGAAGAAATGAAGCCTAACATGATTCTCGCCCGACAGTGTGCTTTATTAAACCTTACAGCATGAATAACATCTGCATGAAGCCAAAAGGGGGCGCCGCTGTACAGATGGGAAGTTAAATGTACACGCTTAAATTTTTATAGGAAATAAAGCATATACCAGTAAATAAAGAATTTGTGATGTATGCGATTCTTTTTTCTTTTTTTTTAAAAGAGGAACAGCAGCGGACGTCCATTCCCTCAGCCACACCCCAAGGGAGAGATGCTCTATGATGACGTCTGCTATACTTACTGCTAGAAGCTAGCTAGCTGATCACAAGCAGCCAGTCATCGTTTCATATCTTCGTTGTGCTGAACACTGCGTCCTGGAAAATAAAAAAACAAAACAAAAACAAACTACTACTAACACTAAAAACCTCTCTACTGTGGTTCTGTTTGAAAAAAAATCTCAAGTTATGAAACTTCTCAGGTTTCTGATTTCATTTGCACCAATAAAACGACCAACAATCCAAAATTTTCAAGCTAGCGAATGCGTTTTGAGAGCTAGTCGATCGAATACCTCATGCCCTTCAGCGGGTTTCTTGGTGACCTCACTATTTATTTATTTATTTATTTATTAATTAATTAAAAACCTTGTTAGTGTCCCCCCCCCCCATCCTAATCATACAGTATAGCGCACAAATCACCATGGGAGAGCGAGGGGAAAATATTCTTCACCACATTGTGTTGGATTTCCCAATCCGGTCGATTGTTTCACAGCTGAGTATCCTGTTCCTCCTGGAAATATACCTTTTTTTTTTTTTTTTTTTGGTAAAGAAGCATTACTTTTGTCTACACTTATACATTTGACATGATCAAAATAAGAAATGATAGTCTTAGAAGGCCAAGAAGGCCAAACACATCCCTAATGTTTGTTCCTTCAGGATGGTGGACTGATTTTGAAGTAAGAAACCATGAAGCAATGCTTTAGGAATGTCTACATGGAGTTATATTTAAAGTCTGACATAAATACAGACTGATAAATTCACAAAGGCGGTGAGTGGAATGACTGCTGAGCTTTTCTTCCTGAGCTCTTGGTGCTGTAGCTACAGCAGGCCAGGCAGTGTGAGGTTAGGTGCTCAGCAG
The DNA here is from genome assembly GCA_023630585.1 of Cranoglanis bouderius. Classification (NCBI taxonomy): domain Eukaryota; kingdom Metazoa; phylum Chordata; class Actinopteri; order Siluriformes; family Cranoglanididae; genus Cranoglanis; species Cranoglanis bouderius. Next base: position 2,466,118 of record CM042548.1, read on the forward strand.
CGCCACTGCTCGCCCATTGTGGCCGAACTGATGCACTGCAGGCCATGAAGAGGAGGAGACTGAGTTTGCGCGGCGCTGCTGCTTCTGCTCCTGTACGAACTTTCAGGATTTCTGGGCGCAAACGCGGAAACATTCGCGGTGAAATCCGGTATCTTGAGGTAATCTTTGCGCCGCGTGATTTGTGTATTAACTGTGCGCGAAAAATAGTTTCGCGAAGTAGCCATGAAGTGCCCGCGGTGGAAGTGAATAAACAACACCGGGTTCAGTGTAGCTGCTCAGTAGCTAGCTATTGTTAAAATTCAACCGCATCTGACCTGCTCCTCTGGCAGTAATGTTTAAACCAGCATGCGGCGTTTGATTCCTATTGCATCCGTAACGTGTAAATGAATAATGATAATTCCTATACTGGGTGAATATTGAGGTAGAGATGTTTTTTAAAGAGCTTGTCTAGCTAGCTGGATTATTTGGCTAGCTAAGCATGATGGCGCTGCAGCCTCACTTTCGTTATTAAAAGAAAAAAAAAAAACTACTTCCGGATTGAAGGTGGGGGGGGGGCTTTGTTTCCATAGTTACTAGTCGCGTGCGCTGCCCTGAAATGAATATTAAAACGTTTAAAATATATATATATATATATATATATATATATATATATATATATATGAAAACATTTCTCTGTGTGTTTGTGAGTGTCAACAAGTCTTTATGAAGTCATGAATCAAAGTCCTGCTTGATATTCACTAAACCAAGTTATTTTTATATTCCATTTTCTCGCCTCCTACTTGAAAGTTCCGTCGCGTTATTTATACGTCACTCACTCACTTTAACCAGGTTCACGTAATTCGCTGTGTGTGTGTGTGTGTGTGTGTGTGTGGAGTTGTAAATCACACGTTAAATAAGCATTAAACCTTCTAAGCACACACACTAATGAAAATGTAATAATGTTAATAAATCACAATGTTTGATTAAGGTTTACAGTCACGTGCAAAAGTTTGCACACCCTTCGGACATAGAGCTTGGTGTATCCCAGCTTGTTAGGAAGCTGGGGTCAGAGATCGAGGTCGGCCGTGATACGGCTCGCCTGGAGCCGAGACGGTTAAAGGCCTTGCTCGAGGGCGAAACGGTGGCGTCTTGGCAGAAGCCGGGCTTTTAATCGCCGACCGTCTTATCAGTGACCGAGAGCCTTAACCACTGAGCCACCACTTCCCCAATAATGATTTACAGTTCTGTAATTTACAGCAGTTGTTCTCAAATGTTGTGCAGCTAGGCACCCCTTTAACTGTAATAAATAAATAAATAGATCGATCGATCGATCCTTAAATTATTAACAAAATCCATCTATTCAGACATTAGGCTTGTTATTTAAGTGTACGCAATAATATTATTGTCTACTTATTAGAGATATAGAGCTATTTATACCTGAACTTTCCATAACTTTGGTAATGGGTGGTTGTGATTTAACTGTTATAGCTGAAGCTATTTTCTTTTCTTCTTTTTTTTTTTTTTTTTTTTTTAAATCATGGCCCCCGGTTTGAGAATCACTGATTTACAAGATATTTAGAGACGATGCTTCATTATCACAAACAACACAATTTGCTGTGAGGATACTAAGGTTGGGGGGAAAAAATGGATGAAATTTGGATGAAAAGTTTCCATCTCCATTCCTCAGCGTGATGTGAATGTTCTCAAGTAGCTTGTATGTCCAACCTTTTGCCTCTCGTGTCTGTGTGATAGCGTTCGGATCTCAGTGGTGAGGTATCAGTTGTCCGTTTTTCTCTTTTCACCCAAAAACTGTGAGGGATGCGAACTTTAGCATTGTATTTTAAGGTAAAATTCTCGTTGTAGGTTTACAGCTATTCGATGTCCGAAGTGACTCAAAACTATAAAGCCACAAGAAAGAAGAGAGCTGAGTGGTTGACAACGCAATTATAACGTAAAACAAAACAACAACAACAACTTTACGTTCGGGTATAGAGAATGACTCAGCAAGTTTCAATACGATATCCTGATCATATCCTAACACCGGTGTTGCATTACGAGGATGTATTATTAACAAGGCACTCTCATCGACGTATCGATCCGTGTTTTACACCCTCACAGGAAGCTAGCGAGGAGGAGAGGGTCCGAGAGTCTCGGAAGCGGGATCAGAATGTCGGCGTCGGCGTCGTCTTCGCTGCACCTCGGCCAGGACGGCGCGGTGCGCTACAAGAAGCGCAAGGCCAACTTCACTTTCAGCGAAGTGCACATTCTGTTGGATGAAGTGCGCAAAAACCGCCACATCGTCGTGGGTGAGTCTCTGACGTGAAGTGTGGAGCAGTTAGAGGAAGAGTGTACGCTCCTCTGTGATGTTGACGTACAGCTTTAAACACAGACGTCACAAAACCTGCAACCATGTGTTACTGGAATAAAATACTGTATGTGTCGATATGAGTCACAAAGCTCCCTTATAAGAGATTATAATAGACACTCTGAGCCATAAATGTAACGATGCAGTAATGCTGTATTTCTGTTCATCACTGTGAAGGAGAACGCAATGCCGTATTTCTGTTCAGAAATGGAGGACAAAGGTATTAAAGAACCTACAGGTACAGTTAATATCAACAGTCCGCAAGTCAATAAAATACTCTGCCGGGAGTGGACAAGTCAGTAGCAAGGGATGACAACTTTTCAGCCTAGTAATTTACAGGGCAAACAAAATAATGGACTGTGCGGCACACTGGAGATTGTATTCTGCCTGGTGGGCTAGCTAATAAAATGTGTCCACTCTTGAGATAATAATATAAACGCTGTGTGTGTGTGTGTGTGTGTGTGTGTGTGTGTGTGTGTGTGTGTGTGTGTGTGTGGCGCGGGGGTGGGGGGGGGGTGTTTAGGTAAGTTCAATTCAGGCATTCCCAGTGACGTGAAGAGAAGGAAGTGGACGGAGATCACGCAGCGCATCAACGAGATCGGCGAGTGCGACCGCGAAGTCGGTGAGGTCATTAAGAAGTGGTCCGACCTCAAATGCGACACCAAGCGTAAAATCGCGGCGCTGCACTCGGGCGTGGCCCTGCCCCACTCATCAGACCTCACGCAGACCGAAAACATCGTGGGCTCCATTCTGGAGCTGGACAAGAAGCCGTGGGAGGCGGCGCGCTCGTCACGGGGACGCAGCAGGAGCGAGGATCAGGACACCGCCGTAGCGGACGAGGACGACGACGTCGCCTTCATGGGGCCGGGATCGGTTCAGGATTCTCCCAGGTCAGGAATCGAGACGAGGCCGATGCCGCCGCCTCCCGCAGGAGCCGCTGTGGGGGGGTTCGAGATGAAATTCGACCCCTCGATTAACACAGGTAAGAAACGACTCTCTCGGTTTTGCTAATGGAGACGCGTTCTACGTACAGAGTGCATGATGCTGTCGTTGCGCTTTCAGACGCAGACTCTCGCGGGATGGACTCGGATGACGACCATCACGACATGTTCCCCTCGTCTCTGAATAACTCGTACACGGAGGACGACGGAAATCTCAGCAACGCCGCGCACGTCTCCTCCTCGTCCGCCGGTCACGCTCAGGCGGGGGCGGAGTCAGAGAGCGCGCGCGAGCAGTTAGCGCAAAGCGCTAGCCTGAGTGTGCAGGAGCAGCATGTGACGAACGCGCTGCTGGGCACGGTGTCGCGCTCGCTCGAGCTCCTGGCCGAGTCGGTGCAGCAGCTGGCGGAGACGCAGCAGGAGTTTGTGCGCGAGTCGCTGCGGCTGCAGAGGGAGACAGTGCAGGTGCTGCGAGAGTTCGCCTCCGGGGCGCTGACGCTCCTGCACGAGAGGGTCAACGGCAAACCGCCGCTCATTTAGACGACAGCGAAGTTTGAACAGCGTCACTGCCGAAAACTCACGCAAATCACACTAACGTTTTATCACTGTATCGTAAATCCAAGAGGAGATTCTGTTCAGTCTTATGTGTTATTCTTGCTTGGTGAACAGAATTATGGGATTGCCTTTAAAAAAAAAAAAACCCCAATAACAAAACAGTGTCCTTCTGAACGAGACTGACTGTTTCCTCAGGAGCACAAACGCTAATTAGGCAGCCTGCTTCTGAAAACACGGCGGCGTTAATGACGATGTTTTGAAGCGTTCATGATGATAACGTGGACAATGCTTCTTAAATATCGTGAGATATCAGCACAGATCTAACGGGGTTGAAACACCGCAGTCTCCATGTTCTGACAATGATCTGAGATTTTTAGAGATACAGAGAAACTACTCAAATATCACTTATTAATGTATATGACTCTAAAGCTACGTTTTTACATCACTGATTCCAGTAAAAATATTCCAGTTGCCTGAGACTTTCATGAGTCGAGTTTTGTGTGTGTGACAGTGTTTTAAACATTCATAGCAAGAGTGGGTTTTTTTGTTGTTGTTGTTTTGTTTTTTTTAATTTTTTTTTTAAAAAAAGGCTTGTTTTCTTCTTTTTTTTAAAAATTATTTTTTAAAAATGAAATACCTGGACGTCAGGTATCACTTTTATGACTTTACTCCTATTCAAAATACGTCTTTAAGTGCTAAAAGCTCGACTGAGGTAACAGGTGATAGCTATGGTTGCTAAGCGGTGATGGGCGGGGCTTAGAATCCGTTGTGATTGTGTGACGATGACCGTAAACTCGGTTTCCTTCACGCGTTTTTCACACCCAAAGTGAAAGAAAGATTAAAATTGTTGCATTGTCACGTCGTTAGTTTACGATATTATCACCACACCGCACCGCTAAAACACCCCAGATAGCATATGACATCTGGCCCACGTATCGTATGGAATGACGGCAATGACTCGACCTGAGTGTGGCTGGCTTCTGGGCCAGATGTGGGCCCAGACAAAACAAACCTAGAACCGGCTTGTTGTGTGAGGGCCAGATCAGGCCCATATGACCTTTGCCATTGCCAGAACTGAGCCATATGTGCCATAGTTGGCCCAGATGAGGCCCGGAAATGTACGCTATCTGGGACGATTCCTCAGTCTGAACTGCCATGTTTTTATACTATTTTTTTTTTTTGTTGTAAATCTCACCTGGTGAGCGTAATTATTATATATTGGTTTCCTGCCGAGTTTGTGAGCTGCTTAGGAAAATGGAGCAAGTAAAAGACTGACGGCATTTTGAAATGTCCACGATGAAAATATTGTGTCCATGTTCCCACTATAATCATAAAATCATAAATATTATTGCCTGTAACAGTGAAGACACATTTGTATTATGGAAATTACAGTTGTTGTTTATTTTTCATCGTTTTTTTTTTTTTTTTTTTTTTTTGTTTAACTGTAAGAAATTGCCTCCAATGAAAAGTTGTTGGTTCTTCTGTCAAAAAAAAAGAAAACAAAAGGTATTATTCTTCTGGATGCCATACATCATGTAAATCTGTCTAAAATAAAGGCTCTGCTGCTCTTTTGGGGGAAAAAATGGTTTAGTGAAAAATCCGCGTTTCTGATGACCTTTGTGGAACATTGTGGAACATTCTGGATCGATCGGGAGCAGAAAACAAAATGGCGGCCGCGTTCATCTTTAGCTTTGTGCACTGGCGTTGCGCTAACTGCTGACTGACAGCTTACGTTTATATTTTATACCACAGCACTGTTGGATTCTGGTTGCTCAGAAGGTGTCGGTTAGTTTTCTGTAACGGCAGCTCTGACATTATATTAATGTGCTCGTTTTTTATACGTTATCGTTTCTATAGTAACAGTTGGACAGTGAGAGGAAAGGCGACCCAGGACTCAGGCGTCCACCAGAGGGCAGCAGAGCGCTGGAGAGCACCACATAAAACCATTGGGAACACACACACACACACACGCACACTCCTAACTTGCTTGTTGTGCTGTCTGTGAATGTGAATGTTCTGTTACTATAGAAACGATAATGTATTAGAATGAGCTCATTGCTATAAACCTGTGAATTACGCTGTGGTTGTAAGCGTTCATATGAACAGCTTTCGGGGATTCAGCCGTGCCGTGGTGTATGTTATTCTAATCACAATCTCTGTTAAAAATGCTTTGAGTATCATACGTCATAGCGCACACCACAGGTAAAACACCTTCCTGCCCAAATCCCTGTGTCTGAATGCATTGTTCATTTGCTCACTGTGCATACACAGCTGCTAGTGTGTGTGTGTGTGTGTGTGTGTGTGTGTGTGTGTGTGTGTGAGAGAGAGAGAGAGAGAGAGCATGTGGTGGCAGGCAGACTGAGGTCAATAAACATAATGAGATGAATGGGGCAGCCCCACTAAGGTAAAATTGGTGTGTGTGTGTGTGTGTGTGGCTATGTAGTTTTGTGTGTGTGTGTGTGTGTGTGTGTGTGTGTGTGTCTGTGGCTGTGTAGTTGTGTGTATGTATGTTTGTATGTCCCCGGATGCAGAACATCGGCTTATGTGTGCACGTTTGTGATTGTGTATTAGTGTGTGTCTGTGGCTGTGTAATTGTGTGTATGTATGTGTGTGTGTCTGTGTAGTTGTGTGTTTGTTTGTGTGTGTGTGTGTATGTGAGTGTGTGTGTGTGTGTGTGTGTGTGTGTGTGTTACAGCAGCTGCTCATTCTGTCGTCACATTCGGTCTCCAGTGTGCAGCTCTTGCACTGTGTCTCTGTCTGCATCTGCGTGTCTGTTATCCATCCACCATTTATTACACACACACGCACACACACACACACACACACACTCTGCTGTCATAACTCAGCTGTGTTTCACCGGAGGTCATTAATATTTATTAAACATGAACAGCGCAGCTGCTTGAATTGCTTGTTATTTATCCTCAGATTTCGGGAAAGTCCTCTATAAATTTAGTGTCATAAACCTCACAGTTAATGTTTGTTACAGATACTTTACTGTTTAAGATGTAAGTTTGTGCTTATATTAGAATTTTTACGCTGAGATTTTCTTTTTAAGATACAAAATTCCTTTTAAAAAATCCTTCCAGAAATTAAAATATATATCTTACTGTACATTTTCCAATTACTTTTATTACCATTTTGTATGTGAGTTTTAAAAAATTAAACATGTTTTATTTTTGCAGAAAGTAACACTGTCGGACCAAGGACTAACAACAGTAAAGTAGACTAGATCACAGTTTTGAACCTGTGAGAATTTATAGTTTTAAATCCAAAGGCAAATAATAATAATTTTTTTTTTGATAATTTGATATTTTATGATTCTTTTAGATTTTTTTAGACTTCTGCACACAGTATATGAGGTTTAAGTGTAGAAAATATTCACCTTTTTTTTTTTTTGCTGGTTTGTTGTTCTACATGCATCTTTGTACGCTTGTAATTTTTTTTGTGTTGTGAAAACTTTACTTATTACCCATTTGTGTTACATTTCTTTTTTTACAGCCATTTTTTAAAACTCAAAAAAAAAGGTTTTTTTTAAATTTTTTTTTTTAAATTAACATTGTGACTATAGTGATATTTTTCAAGTAAACATTTTGAGCCAAAGATATACTAATATACTAAATATATACTAAAACACCATTAAAAAAAATTTGCTCTGACATGAAAACTAGAAGAACATTAAAAAAAAAAAAAAAGTGTTCCTACAGTAATAAGTTGTTAAATATACAGTATGCTTTTGAGGGAAGCAGGTTTTGTTTTTTTCTATTTTCTTCCAAAATCATAAAGTTAATAAGTGTGGAACCTGTAAAATGTCAGACTGGTAAACAGCGACACGAAGTGACCCGACACCAAATTTAATCAATTTCTGTTCATTAGAAAAAAATCTGCGTCCAGTTTCCTTATTGTAATTTTTTAATTCTTTGGGCATTGTAAATGTAAAGAAAAAGTAAGAAGTCAGGACTTTGAAGTTATTTGTGATATTCTGGGTGTGTAATTTGTCCATTGTTGAGTTTTGTGTGTGTGTGTGTGTGTGTGTGTGTGTGTGTGTTTGACGTCCACGTCTGTTCAGTGCCAACTGTCACCTGCTGGAGTGACAAAAGAGAGAAGGATTAAGGAGGAGAAAAGTGAGGGATGGCGTTATCGATCGTTCTCCTCCCTGGACCACTCGTTCCGCTGTGTGTCTCCGCTGACCTCCTGACCTCGTCTTTTCTCCTGATCTGTCCTCCCCCGCCGTGCGCCTCGTTCACTCTTTCATCTCACATCTGTCGCTCCGGAGGAGTGCAGCATCGGCCCGGGGGCCCCGTCCCCATCTCCTGCACAGCACCTACACTCCCCTTCAGCCGGCCTCTTCTCTTCTCTTCTCTTCTCGTTTCCTCTCAGTTGTTTGATTGCAGTCAGATCTCAAATTATTCAGATAAGCATCCAGACACATTAACAGAGAGAAACAAGTGTCTAGTAAAACACAGCAAGGAACTGTGAAGTGAAGAAACTGGGAAATTCAGAAAAGCTCTGAAACAAGAAACCTTGAAAACAAAGTATACACACAATACACACACACACACACACACACACACACAAAAGCACACAGAGATGTTTGGTATAAACACAATGACTAACCAGACAAAACACAGCTTATTTATCCTACAAACAAAAACCATGTCTCAGATCACACACTCATTTTGCTAGAAAAAAAAGTTCACTTTTCTCCCCCGAAACAGTTGTTTTGTCCCCTTTATTCGTGAAATTTTTATGTAAAGAGGATTTCTCTTACGAAGTGGAACCTCTTTAGAAATCCAGAACCATTAAGGAATCTTGTTTCCCCTCTAAGATAGTACTGTTGAAGCTGATTAATGTGTGTGTACACAATGACCAGGATCATTTCATCCACCATGAGAATCTAAGGCTAATATTAAACTAGTAAAGATGAAAATTTGTTATTTAGCAAAGAAATCATGCGGAACTGTGTGTACATTTTTGTAAGGAGATGTTTATGTAACATTTATGGCTCAGTCCATCTCAAGTGGTCCAATAATTGTTTGGTTGCTTGACAGTTTTTCTAACTTTTTTGAGTGATTACCTCTATGTATTTGTACCTCTATGTAAATCCAGCAGTTTTTTATAAAAGAAAAAATGTTTTTAATTTTTTTTTAAAACTTGGTTTAACCACAATGGCTTACTAGAAAATTACAGGCAGGTGAGTTTGGAGGTTGGAGCTAAGCTCTACAGATTTGAAGAACCCTGTGATAGATCACGCTTCAGTGTTGCCAATATCAAATGTAGTAACATTTTAGACCTCACTGACAAGCATAAACTATTGTATATCAATCGTAAACATAATTACTGTAAGATACTGTTCATTTTTATTATTTGTTATGCTTATATTACATCTGTTCACTTCTCTGAATGCATGAATAAAGTAAGCTTTTCCCCAGATTTCTACTAGCCCTAGCTCTGTAACCAGTGGAATCTCAAATGCAAAATTTTTACAGCAGAATGTTACTATAGAGGACTTATTTCTGTGGAAATTTCAGGTTTGTATCTGGTCCCCCACTAGAGATATTCAACCCGAAAATTGGAGGAATTCTTTAAAAATTGCACCTTTCCCGCCCCCGTTAAAGAAAAACAAAAAAAACAATACACGTCTCAAACCTGAAATGTTCTGAATGTATGCTATACTTACTTAGGTAACCCCTAAAAAAAAATTAAGACTGAGACTCAAACCCTTCCCATTATACATTGACCCTAAAAGTGGAACTGTGAGCAATCTTGAGCATTACATTTGGATTTAAGTTTTAAGTCTAAGGAACAATAATGACATGACTGTGCAAAATGTTTATACATGTACGTGTACCTTGTAACGTGCTCTAGAGATCAGTCTTTGTTCCAAGGAGCTAGGACCATCCTGAGCCAAGATATTGAGGTTTCTGTAAACAGCGGTATAACCAAAATTTGTTGAGTGCCATGACACAAAGATGGCCGTCGTGGTTAAACCAAGTAAAATAAAAATAAATGAATAAATAAATAGCTGGTGGTTTTGCAATGTCAATACATAGAGATAATCACTCAGAAAAATTA
>CM042548.1:2481026-2528526 GCA_023630585.1 Cranoglanis bouderius
CAAAGATGAAAGATATATAACTCCTTAGTATTATTTTGTTCATGTCTTGTTTTTAGTTCTGTAATAACAGCAATAACCGTGAAATTCCTGATATTGTGTATTATTTTATTCATTTATTTCTATAGCAGTTTTCTTGTTAGTCTCACAACGTGTAAATTAACAAGTGGGAACATTAGAAGACAAAGACATGAAATAAAATATAGTTTAAGTCAAATCCTTAACTAAATACATTAGTGTTAGTGATGTGCCTCCAGGCACAAAACAAACTCAATCACTAACATCCCTCCATATGGTAGTGCCACCTTTGCCCCGAATCTCCTTCTGACGTCAGAGTAACGGGGTGGAGTCAAGGAGTATAAAAGCCCGCCCCCTGCGCGTGGTTCTTGAATGAAGACGCAGAAGAGACGCGCATCGGAAGACGCGTACGGGATCAGGATAAGGATAAGGACTTTCCCAGCCTGTCTGAGATTGAGGTTGTGTGTCTGAGGAGCTATATTTTAACCAACGCTGTCTTGGATTAAATAAATTTTTGTTTGGACTGTAGATTTTTCTTGCATACCGGATGCGAGCACCTGTGCGTAATTGGAAAAGTTTTGGCCATGGCGCGTCTCCATCTCCGTTTCCTCCTGCTGGCTCTGTCTCTCCTGCTTCCCCTGGTCAGTTTCACAGACATCATACTCTCTCAGGGGATGTGTATAATTATTTAGTTAAAAAAAACAAAACAAACAAACAAACAAACAAAAAAAACAGAATTATTATACTTGTGAATTAACACATCATAGGTGTTTAGGATTAGTACTTTTTTTAAAATTATTATTTGTGGTTATTTGTGATCTCTCCCCTCTGTAGGTTTCCTCCTCGGGATTGTTTGAGCTGAAGGTGCACTCTTTCAGCACCACACGCCGCTTCTGCAGGAGAACTCGCGACTGCAACATCTTTTTCCGCATCTGCCTCAAGCACTCGGAGGACGTGATCTCCGCCGAGCCGCCCTGCACCTTCGGCACCGGGCAGACCGGAGTGATGCGGGCCGAACCGGGAGCCATCTCCAACAGCGCCGCCATCCGAGTGCCCTTCCACTTCAAGTGGCCGGTAAAGTCAACTTCACCCATGCAGTCTCACACTAACGCGCTAAACATGTTCAGATAGTGTAGGTTCCTCTTAAAGCTTTGATTTCTAACTCCATTTAGTGTGGACTTTTTTTTTTTTTTTTTTTGGACTGTTGTCATGAATTTATTGTATTCTATTGAAAAAACAATAGAACCCATCACAGAAATTCTAATGGTTTCCACTACAAATACCATTACAAAGCATCACCTAACCATTAAAACCATTACCATTATTGGTCCTTAATTGTATCCACTAGACATAACATGCTACCAATAAAAGGCAAGAAATTACCAGTAGACACCCACAGGGACAATTACAGTCTCCATTAAAACCATTACAAATTCCAGTTATAACCATTAAAACCATTACAAATTCTAGGAGGGTATCTATTGTTTCCCCCCCACCCCCCAAGCAGGGTATTTATTTATTTATTTGGGAATATAGTTCCTAATTGTAATTTTAAAAAAATAAATTAAAAAATAATGTTGTTTTCTATTTGTTTAAAATAATAAATTGCAGTAAATCCATTTCATAAATTGTAAGTGCAAATGAGAGATTTGGAGCAAAACGATGATTTGAGACATTAAGCCCTCCCTGTGGAATGAACTCGGAATGAACACCTGAAAAGTTAAACGAACGTCTCCAGTGTTAACTGTTACACTGTTCCATTATAACTGGAATAATTTGAATGAACACTTCAGATGTTAATTCAACACGTTCCTCCAGTTCTCTGAACCAGAGTGTTAATTCGGCGTTCTACGTTTTTGTTGAGTTTTACACTCACGTCTTGGCCAAAGGAGTTCATCACCAGTGTCATTTATGTCATTAGCCAGTATCTGAACTCTGCTGCACTTCTCATCGTTTTAGGGAACGTTTTCTCTGGTTATTGAAGCCTGGAACGCAGAGTCACCCAAAGAGCACGCTGACCACACAGGTACGTGCCCACTAGCTCATCAGCAAGCCATCACCACGCCTCAGCAGGTGCACATGACACCTGATCCTCCTGTGTATTATGTTATATGTGTTTGTGTTTTCCATCCACAGAGAACCAGAACAACCTGATCAGCCGTTTAGCGACACGGCGACGTTTAGCTATCGGGGAGGACTGGTCTCAGGACGTGCACTTCGGCGAGCAGAGCGAGCTCCGCTACTCGTACCACGTGTTCTGCGACGAGTTCTACTACGGAGACGCGTGTTCAGATTACTGCCGGCCACGCGACGACACACTCGGCCACTACACGTGCGACGAGAATGGCAACAAACAGTGTCTGGACGGCTGGCAGGGGGAATACTGCTCCGATCGTGAGTCACTCTCACACACACACACACACACACACACACACACACACACACACACACACACATGAAGCAACTGCCTTAGTAGTAGTTGTGTCTGTCTCATTTGGTAGCATTTTTACGGATCCCGAACAAGCGATGGCCATTTTATCCCCAGAACACGGCCGCAAGGACCACCGCCTCTTGAAAGTGCACTAATGCCATCCAGAAAGTCTGCCAATCAAGGGAACTACATTCTCATAGTAATGCAATGATCATGATACTGGGCCTTGTTCCAAATTGCATCTCACCACAGTAAAATATGACCCTTACCCGTGTACCCTGTTCAGCTGTTTATTTATAGAAGCTACATCTCTCATTTTTGTTACATAGTCTTGTGTGTGTGTGTGTGTGTGTGTGTGTGTGTGTGTGTGTAAGAGAGAGAGAGAGAGAGAGAGAGAGAGAGAGAGCGAGCGAGAGAGAGAAACACAAAGAGAGGGAGTGGATATGATATGTCAGATGACCAGATGTCTGTTCGGTCCCTTGGGACAACTACGTCTGGTCTGGAAGCGTCTCGACGCGTGGTTTTGTGTGAGAGTCTGGTTGTGTATGAATGTGTGTGTGTGTGTGTGTGTGTGTGTGTGTGTGTGTGTGTGTGTGCAGAAATCTGAGCTGTAGCTCTAAAGCTTATCTACACCTAACATCCGTGTGTGTGTGTGTGTGTGTGTGCGCATGCACGTGCACGTGTGTGTGCGTATGTGTGTGAGCATCTCATTCAGTTCTTTTGTTCATCTGAACAATAGGAGCACAGAACAGACACATGCTGTGGACTCATTCAGTGTGTGTGTGTGTGTGTGTGTGTCAGCTCACCAGCTGCTGGCCTCAACACTTAACACTCCCATTCATCTGTTCTCATTTAGCTGGGCGTGGCCAGTGTGTGTGTGTGTGTGTAACCTCTCTCCCCTTCCCCTCCCCTCACAGCCATCTGCTCGGCGGACTGCAGCGATCGTCACGGTTACTGCGAGGCCCCCGGTGAGTGTAAGTGTCGTCTGGGGTGGCAGGGCCCGTCCTGCAGCGAGTGTGTGCGCCACCCCGGCTGTCTGCACGGCACCTGCACGCAGCCTTGGCAGTGTGTGTGTAAGGAAGGATGGGGAGGTCTCTTCTGCAACCAGGACCTGAACTACTGCACCAACCACCGGCCCTGCGCTAACGGAGCCACCTGCACCAACACGGGCCAGGGCAGCTACACCTGCACCTGCCGGCCGGGGTACGGAGGCACCGACTGCGAGCTCGAGATCAACGAGTGCGACTGCAACCCCTGTAAGAACGGCGGCAGCTGCAACGTGAGTTACTTAACACATCTTAACCACCACCCTAACACACCACCTTTACACACTTTCACTTACTGCAACCCCTGCAAGGACAACAGGTTCAGCTTGAGTCCCCATAATACACCTTTACTTTAACACACACTAAACACTCTCACTAACTGCAAAAAACATTAACACCATAATCTTATTACCCTAACACACCTATTCTCCAACATACCTTAACCTGAACACCACCACCCTAACACACCACCTTTACACACTTTCACTTACTGCAGCCCCTGTAAGGACAACAGGTGCAGTGTGAGTCCCCATAATACACCTTTACTTTAACACACCCTAAACACTAAACACTCTCACTAACTGCAAGAACACTAACACCATAACCTTAACACCCCAACACTCCCTAAGCTTAACACTACCTCTAAACCCAAAACCCATAAAACACCAACAGCTTCAACGTGAGTCCCCATAGCCCACCTTTACGTGAACTCAAACCTTTTTAACATCGTTACTAACTGCAAGAACAACGGAAACTGGAGTGCATGTCTCTGACTGAACACTATAACCCTAACATTTTAACACACCTTTACTCGTAGCAGTCACTAAACCTGACCTCTGCAAGAACAACAGCAGCTGCAACACGAGTCCTGAACCTGATCACGCCTTAACCTTAACACTAACATTATAACACACATTTACTGACACACCCTAAACTTAACACTATCACTAACTCCAATACCTGCAAGAACACCGACAGCTGTACCTTAAGTCCTGAACTGAACACTAACACCCTAACACACCTTTACTCGAACACACCCAGCTATCACTTACTGCAATGCCTTCAAGAGAAGAGACAGCTGGAACCTGGGTTTCCAACTCAACACCTGAACGAAACACTAACGCCTATAACCTTTACACGTCCCTGCAAGAACAATGTGTTTGTTAACCTCAACATAACACTAACAAAACACTATAACACTAACACTGCAGTACAACCTCAGCTTAACACTGTAACACTAACACTGCAATACAACATCCGCTTAATACTAACACTGCAATACAACCTCAGCTTAACACTGTAACACTAACACTGCAATACAACATCCGCTTAATACTAACACTGCAATACAACCTCAGCTTAACACTGTAACACTAACACTGCAATACAACATCCGCTTAATACTCACACTGCAATACAACCTCAGCTTAACACTGTAACACTAACACTGCAGTAGAACCTCAGCTTAACACTGTAACACTAACACTGCAATACAACATCCGCTTAATACTAACACTGCAATACAACCTCATCTTAACACTGTAACACTAACACTGCAATACAACATCCGCTTAATACTAACACTGCAATACAACCTCAGCTTAACACTGTAACACTAACACTGCAATACAACATCCGCGTAATACTCACACTGCAATACAACCTCAGCTTAACACTGTAACACTAACACTGCAGTACAACCTCAGCTTAACACTGTAACACTAACACTGCAATACAACATCCGCTTAATACTAACACTGCAATACAACCTCAGCTTAACACTGTAACACTAACACTGCAATACAACATCCGCTTAATACTAACACTGCAATACAACCTCAGCTTAACACTGTAACACTAACACTGCAATACAACATCCGCTTAATACTCACACTGCAATACAACCTCAGCTTAACACTGTAACACTAACACTGCAATACAACATCCGCTTAATACTAACACTGCAATACAACCTCAGCTTAACACTGTAACACTAACACTGCAATACAACATCCGCTTAATACTAACACTGCAATACAACCTCAGCTTAACACTGTAACACTAACACTGCAATACAACATCCGCGTAATACTCACACTGCAATACAACCTCAGCTTAACACTGTAACACTAACACTGCAGTACAACCTCAGCTTAACACTGTAACACTAACACTGCAATACAACATCCGCTTAATACTAACACTGCAATACAACCTCATCTTAACACTGTAACACTAACACTGCAGTAGAACCTCAGCTTAACACTGTAACACTAACACTGCAATACAACATCCGCTTAATACTAACACTGCAATACAACCTCATCTTAACACTGTAACACTAACACTGCAATACAACATCCGCGTAATACTCACACTGCAATACAACCTCAGCTTAACACTGTAACACTAACACTGCAATACAACATCCGCTTAATACTAACACTGCAATACAACCTCAGCTTAACACTGTAACACTAACACTGCAATACAACATCCGCTTAATACTAACACTGCAATACAACCTCAGCTTAACACTGTAACACTAACACTGCAATACAACATCCGCGTAATACTCACACTGCAATACAACCTCAGCTTAACACTGTAACACTAACACTGCAGTAAAACCTCAGCTTAACACTGTAACACTAACACTGCAATACAACATCCGCTTAATACTAACACTGCAATACAACCTCATCTTAACACTGTAACACACTCTAACCTTAACACTAATGTTCTAACACAGCCTAATCTCAACACTAATACCTAACACAGCCTAACAATAACTAACACAGCTTAACCTTAACACTAACACTTTAACACAGCCTAAACTCAACACTAACACCTAACACAGCCTAACAATAACTAACACACTCTAACCTTCACTCTAACACACTCTAACCTTCACATTAACACACTCTAACCTTCACACTAACACTTTAACACAACCTAAACTCAACACTAACACCTAACACACTCTAACCTTAACTCTAACACACTCTAACACAGACTAACACTCTAACCCACTCTAACCTTCACAATAACACTCTAACATTAACACTAACACTCTAACACAGACTAACACTCTAACACACTCTAACCTTAACACTAACACAGCCTAAACTCAACACTAACACCTAACACAGCCTAACAATAACTAACACACTCTAACCTTAACACTAACACCCTAACACACTCTAACCTTAACACTAACACACTCTAACCTTAACACTAACACACTCTAACCTTCACACTAACACTCTAACACATTTTAACCTTAAGACTAACACTCTAATACACTCTAAATGTAACACTCTAACACAGCCTAACCTTAACACTAATCCTCCAATACATGCTAACCTTAACACTAACAATGTAACACACCATAACCCCTGCAAGACCGGAGTCCTCTGCAATGTGAGTCTAAAATTATCTAAGCTTAACACTAACACCTTAACACACTAACACCCCAACACACCTTTACTCTAACATACCCCATAGATGGTATAAATACTCTCTTTCTCTCTCTCTCTCTCTCTCTCTCTCTGTCGTGGTGTAGGATCTGGAGAACGATTACTCGTGCACATGCCCTCAGGGCTTCTACGGGAAAAACTGTGAGATCATAGCAATGACGTGTGCAGATGATCCGTGCTTTAACGGAGGAACATGTGAGGAACGTTTCACTGGAGGTTACGTGTGCCGCTGCCCCCCAGCCTACACTGGCTCCAACTGCGAGAAGAAACTGGACCGCTGCAGCCACAAACCCTGCGCCAATGGTGTGTGTTACAGTTTTTATCCTCCATCATGATAACACCATAAAAAACAAATGTAGACAGTTCCATAATGAACTGTGGAATAACTTTAGTGGTTGAAGTGTGTAAAATGTTCTCTGTGTCTCCGTGTAGGTGGTGAGTGTCTGGATGTGGGCTCGGGGGTGCTGTGTCGGTGTCGTCCGGGATTCGCCGGGCCGCGCTGCGCCGTTAACGTGGACGACTGTGCACGTTCTCCGTGTCAAAACTCGGGCACATGCGTAGACGGTATAAACGACTACACATGCTCGTGCACGCTTGGATTCACGGGGAAGAACTGCAGCGTGCGTGCCGATGCCTGCCTCTCACATGCCTGCCTGCACGGAGGTACCTGCTACACACACTTCTCAGGCCCCGTGTGCCAGTGCGTGCCTGGATTCATGGGCCCCAGCTGTGAGTTCCCCGTGCTGGATAGGGCCGGTCTGGAGCGGGCAGCTTCACGCAGCTCCCAAGGCTCCTCCCCTTCCACGGTGGCGGCGCTGTGCGTGCTGGGCGTGCTGGCAGCCTGCCTGGGTGTGTGCGTGGCTGTGGTGTTCCTGAGGCGCAGGAGGCAGCGCCTGCGCAGACAGCAGCTCTGCGACTCCGTCTTCAACGACCTCGAGACGGTCAACAATCTCGACCAGCAGCACTACCCATATGAACGCGAATTCCTGTCCAGAGCTGTCAGTCAGGTGAAGCCGAGCAACACCGAGGCCAGACTCAGCTACACATTAGCTCCAGGGCACACGCTTCCTGCTGGGATGGACTTCCTGTGGAGCTCCGGAGGGGCAGGGATGAGATAACAGGTGCATAGATTCGGGAAACAAGTTTCAAACAACACACATGCATATACACACACACACACACATGCGCACAAACTGAGCGAAGAATGAAAATGATTTAAGCAGTTCATTTTTCTTCAAAAACATGACAGGATAAAGTGTTGTACAGGACCTTTTCTGTTGGACCGATGGAGTTTAGGCTTCAAAAACCAAAAAAAAAAAAAATATTTAAGGTACTTTAGTTTAAGTGTTAGATTTGGTATAGATTGTGATTGCTACAGAATTCAACATAAACAGTATATGACTAGTCACTTCTGCTTTATAAGGCATGAATTAAATTAAAGAAAATTCACAATATACAGTATATGTAGGGAAAAATGAGAATGTACAAATTATTTTAAAGAATACGTCGCAAAATACCTGCAGGAAAGAAAAAAAAAACCTACATGACTTATAGTTTGGGATTATTATGGCATCCTGACTGGCTTCTAGAAAACCGATGTCAGCCTTTCAGTTGATTTTTGTCAAAGAATGAGTCGAACGTCATTCACTCCTTTTAATTCTGATTTATCTTTTCAACATTATGGAGAATGTTCTTTACACTTTTTTACCTCTTTTTCTTATCTTTTATATTGATATGTAAACAATGAGATGTCTGGGTTAGCTGGATAACTTAATTCTTCTATACTTCTGGTTTAAGTTATCCAGCTAATTGTAAAAATTTAAATAAATAAATAAATAAATAAAAAACGCTAGATCTCGAACTGGGAAAGTTCGAAGTCTGCATTTCCGCCGACGTTCGATTGTAACGAAGTCCCAAATAACGGATAAAGTTCTGTCAGACTCACACATGTCCTCACATCCTGTAGGGATGTTCGTTGTACTTGTATGATCCACAAAATGGAGTGTATTAGATCTGTACTTTCATTGTTCCAAAGTCAGAAATATATTTATAAATATTTTCCTAAACCAAAATGGGGATATTGTTAGCCCAGCGTTGTATTGCTATGTAGCAGCGAGCTCTTTCCCTACATGTAAGCGGGAAGTCATTTGTCATTTTTATAAGTAAAACTTGAGCTTTCTGAATGTGATGTTTCTGACTCGTGAAAAAACGACTGATTTCTGTGGCCATTTCACCTTTCATGACTTTAAACCTGAGTTTAATGCCTGCTTTAAGTTCCTGTTTTGCATTTTTGTACTTTTAATTTCAATCATTGTTCTTGTACGAAAATATTTTATGTTAATTTATTTTGTATGTCCGTTTGTCTGTCAAGTTAATAATAAAACGTGTAATATAAACCCGCATAATTAATCTGGCATAAATTTGCAGGAGGTCAAGTGACTGGTTTCCCAGTAGTCTCCAACAACCAATCAGAGTCGAGCTTTGGGGAAGTGGGAAAAGTTCTGCGATAAAAAAAAAAAGAAAAGAAAAAAAAAAAGCGATAAAGATGTGCTTTATTTCACTGATCTAGTTATTACACTGACCAAATTAACCATCGATTAAGTATGAATATGTGAAATTTGCCCTGCTGAATAATACATTAGTGGTGTTTAAGTTAAAAAATAAATAAATAATAATAATAAAAAACTTTTTTTTTTTTAAATTAGCGGTTTTTTTTTACTGTCGTCATCTAAACACCAACCAGCAGGGGTTCAGCTCCCCCTAGCGGAACACGATAAAATTACATTCTACTGATTATTATACATTTTTTTGGTAGTAAATGAAGAGAAATAATACAACCAAAAATTACACGTACACATCTTTCATTGTACTCCGATTCTTTCCTTGTAATCCGATTTTGATCATGTTTTTGCTGCTTCTTTATGTATGGACTGGAGGTACAATGTGGAAGCTTACAGTATATCTACAAGTTTAACTGTAGTTACTCTATATGGCGAAAAAAAAGTTTGTAGGCACCCAAATGTGGTTCTTCCCCAAACTGCTTCAAAATTTGAAGCACACAATTGTATAGAATGTCTTTGTACGCTGTAGCGTTACAATTTCCCTTCACTGGAACTAAGAGGCCCGAACCTGTTCCAGCATGACGATGCCCCTTTGCACAAAATGAGCTCCGTGAAGACATGGTGTGTTAAGGCTGGAGTGGAAGAACTCGAGTGTCCTGCACAGAGCCCTGACCTCAACCCCACTGAACACTTTTGGGATGAACTGGAACACCGACTGCACCCCAGACCTTCTCACCCATCATCAGTGCCTCACCTCACTAATGCTCTTGTGGCTGAACGAACACAAATCCACACAGTCATGCTCCAAAATCTAGTGGAAAGCCTTCCCAGAAGAATGGAGCTTATTATGACTTCAAAGGGGGATAACTTCTAAATCTGGAATGAGATGTTCAACAAGCACATATGGGTGTGATGGTCAGGGGTGCACATACTTTTGGCCCTTTAAAGGCCCATTATTGGAGACATGGACAAATACAATTTGGTACCTTTATTTCTAAGACTGTAGAACACGTGATAAATATGCTAACATGTAGCAAGTGTTTATTAAGCTATGTTAGGTTTAAAAGTCCAGTGCAAAAATGTTTGCTGGCCATCAATAGCCAGTAAAATAGTTCATTTATGAATCTAGCAAAGCTCACTGGAGAGAGGTAAAAAAAAAAAAAAAAAAAAAAAAAAGCAGAAAAATATGCATTTTTTATTCGATGCTACAGCGTAGTTAGTCCAATTAATCAGATAAATCATGCACGCGCATGAAAGCGGAACCGGAAGTAAGCGTACGCACAGGGAATTGAGGCGCACTAAAGCGCGAGCAAAGTAGAAGAACAAGAAGCGCTGTGAAAGTTAAGTGTGAAAGCTGGGACCTCTGCGAGCACAGTGTGTATTAACGGTAGGGGGCGCGCGCGCGCTCCTCTAAATCCCACAGACGCACACATATCAGCGCTTGTCTTTTCCCTTCACTCCTCAGCACGGACTGTTCTTAGTCTCTCTCACGCGCGCACTATGGCCGAGGAGCAGCAGAATCGCCCTTGTCACCCGCGAGCGCTGGGGGCCGCGCGCGTACACGGCATGAACCTGCAGAAGCGGCAGGCGCGCGTGACGGTGAAGTACAACCGCATGGAGCTGCAGAGGCGCCTGAACGCCGAGAACTGGATCGAGCGCGCGCTGGAGGAGCTGTACGCCGGGGCGGTGAGTGCACGCGCTCAACGGGGGTAGTCACTTTTGGAAGTGTGGAAGTTTGTCTGTGTAAATAGGCTAAGTATCGGGACGCAGTTTTAAAATTCCTGGAGGGTAGAAGAGTGTTTATCTTATGCAGTTGGATCAGAGCTGTAAAACTGTAATAGTAATAAATACACGCTGAATTTATAATAATAATAATAATAATAATAATAATAATAATAATAATAATAATACATCTTATTGAGCCAAGTTGACCTACTTGTACATAACTTTGAAGGAATAAAATTTTAAGAAAGTGAGAAAATGTAATGACTTGAATATAAGCCGATAGATAGATACATTATATGGCCAAAAGTTTGTGCACCCCTGATCATCACACCCATATGTGCTTGTTTAACATCTCATTCCAGATTTATTCCCCTTTTACTGTTATAATAAGCTCCACTCTTCTGGGACTGCTTTCCACTAGATTTTGGAGAGTGGCTGTGGGGATTTGTGTTCGTTCAGCCACAAGAGCATTAGTAACAGTTTGGGGAAGAAGCACACATGGGTGTGATGGTCAGGTGAACACAAACCTTTATCTATAAACTGTAAATAGATAGATAGATAGACACGCTTGATATAAGATAGAGTCTAAACTGTGTGCAGCAGAATGTTATATACAGATAGATTATTAGACGTCACATTTTCATAAAGCATTTTCCCGTTTTTAATAAATGGATCAGTTTTAGTGTCACTTTACAGTCCCTGTCACCCCAAAAAGCCATTGCAAAACGCAGTGTTGCAAAATGGGAGCAGAGGATTTCTCACTCGATATGATTCACAGACAGTTGCATCATTTCTGTATAAGGATTTATACATTTGTAATTTCTCTTAGACTGTAATAAGAAGGGGAATTACACTTCTTTAGTGTATTAAAGCATATTTTATAGAATGAGAAATAATTTATTTTCTACAATATCGTTAATATTTACAATCATCTGTTTAATGCATGTCATGGCTGTGTGTCAAATCACACACTATGCACCAGGCTGGTAGGTTGGTAACATCTCGACTCGACCGCTAATGGACATGACTAATTACAGTGTGCTGCCAGAAGCCCTGGAACAGGAACAACGTCCTGTTTTTAAAATCTAAAATTTCTTAAAATCATTTCTTTTTCCGTCAGATTCTTTGACAAAGAATAAATGACTTTGTTACTTTGTGGTGTGATGAAGCGGAGTTACTCTTAACCCAAATTTGATTATTTTCCTATAATAGCACGGAATTGTTTTATTCCTCTTACCACAGCAATATGCGAATACTAATGTATATATTTATTAAACAAAAGCACGTCGTACTTTTTATCCATTTATAGTTACATTTAATGTTTGGGAACATCCACGAAACAAGCTGCTTTGTGTTCTCTCTTACATCTATATATACAGCAGCTATAAACACTCGTTCCATCACCAGCCTCTCTTTTTTTTCTCTCTCTTGAAGTTAAGAAGACAAAAAAACTGTCACAAAAGCACTGAAACTGGAGATTCCTCCCATAAATGTTACACAAACGTCTCCTTACAGACAACGTCGCCAAATCAATGATTAGACACGCTTTCATGTTAGACTCCATTTATGTGGCACGTCTGCCGTACAAGTCCCTGTGAACGAGCTGTTACTATAGAAACGATAAGGTATCAGAAACGAGCGCGTTAATATAATTAATATAAACCTGTGTTTTGCAGCTGCGCTACTGTCAGAGCTGCTGTTGTAGAAAAATTAATCAACACCAATCAGAATTGAGAAATCAACAGCGCTGTGGCATTTGACCAATCAGAAAATGTTACAAGTTACAGAATGAGATCTGTCGATCCGTTAACACGTGATCCGATTGCGATATTTGTGACCTTTTTTTTTCTAGCAGCCGCAAACTGTTTAACAAATGGAAAAAGCCTCCCCAAATTCTTAAAATGTGTGCTTAAGTGCACTTGAAATAGATATCTTTTGGAGCAACACAGTGAATGAAGGGGGTGGTTCTGATTTCGGCAGTGAAACTCTGGCTGTGTTTACTGTCAGATTGTGAAATTTGGCAGAAGTCACAGCTGGAGTCTACACTTAAGAACCTTTCTTATCTTTGGTCATAGAAAACAAAATTGTGGTCAATATCCAGACCATGTGACCTGGAGAGAGCTCACTCTGCCTCCTACCAAACACACCACCAGATTGACAAGATTACCCAAGATTTTACTCATCGGTAGTTTAGCTTTAAAGGTTAAACGGCAAATACTTGAGTGACAAACTAAGATAAAAGGAAAGTTGTAGCATGTACAACCTTTGTCTATACAGCTGTACATCAGTAAAGCATGAGGAGTTCAATAAAGAATTCGAAATTAAGAAAGAAAGACAGTGAGAAAAAGTGGAGGTGTGAGGTTATTGCTTTTAAAAAGCTAGCTACTTGCATTTTTAGCTTAGCTAGATAGCAAGAGGTTGTTACAGGTACAGCTGTGGAGCATTATTAGCTAGCTAACTAGCTTATGCTAGGTAATTTAGTTTCACAGCAATATGGGAGAATCCTGAATATTTTGCAAGAATTATAGCTCTTTATTTGTTGTCAGTACCTTGCTAGCAACTTCATCTTCACAATTTTTTTTTTTTATCCCTCCTGTCTGATAATGTGGCTAGATTATCTCAATATGCTGTCCTGTTTTTTTTTTGTTTGTTTGTTTGTTTCTTTGTTTTTCTGAGGTAAAATGTTGCCCAACTAGACTGCTACTTATACAGTTTATGTCCTAGTTATGGAGAGGTAGCGGTACTATGGTTTCAGATGGCTAACTAGCTTGTTATCTTGACTGGGTAGTCCTGTACTGTTATGGTCGTTTTGTCAAGCGCTATTACTGCTAGCTAGGTTACATTAGCTAATACATTTTCCAGAGAATTCTTGCATCGGCTACCGTTATGATAGCTCATTGCTGTGTCTCTGACTAGCCACTTAGTCACTGATCATGATAGCACAGAACATTTAAAATACTGCCAAATCATCGCTGTGATGTAATAGGGGTAGATGATGTATTTCTGTGACATTTCTGGTTTGTTTCCTTGTGGGGAATGTTTGAAAGAAAGGATTTATGATTGCATGGTTGTGTTCTTTCTCTCTCTCTCTCTCTCTCTCTCTCTCTCTCTCTCTCTCTCTCTCTCTCACAGTCTGGGCTTTATATGGAGCCGTGGTGTGTGTTTTTGTGTGTGTTTGAGTGATTAGCAAGTAGGAGTGTGTGTTTCTGCACAGTGTAGCCCACAGCTCTACAGATAAACCTAACAAACATTAAACCTAACCAACAAACCTTACAAACAGACCAAACCTAACAAACAAAGATTCTCAGTGAGATATCTGTGGGCAGCAGGAGGAACGCTCCGGTCACATTCCTTTAATTCCTTTACACCCGCTTCAACTAAACCGTGGTACAGTCATGTCGTAATTAAAGGTGCAGTCTGTAATATTTAAAAGTGGTTCTAGAGCTTTGCTAATAATACAGTTTTAAAGAAACAGTAGAAAAACTGTGATTTGCAGTAATGCCTCGTCTCTGACAGTAGAGGACTTCACTGTGAAGTTCACTGCGTTTTTTTGTCGTCTTAGCATCAGGAGGGAGAGTCTGGTGAGGGAACGACTGTTTATAGTTGCTATAACGTAAGTGAGAACAGGAACTTGTTTCACAGACGTTCCGCAACATTAAATGTAACTATAAATGGATAAAAAGTACGACATGTGCTGGAAAGTGCTGGGAAAAGGCTTGACTTTCACTTCAGAAAAGCTGTACCAGTATATATGAGGCTTAATATACAGTCCCCTCTGAAACTATTGGAACAGCAAGGCCAATTCATTTGAGTTTGAGATCAAAAGATGAATATGAGAAGTGAGTTTAGAATTTCAGCTTTTATTTCCTGGCGACGTGTTAAACGACATAGAACACAACACAGGCGTGCAAAAATATTAGATCACGTGACTGACAGGCGTTTCTTGTTACGCAGGTGTGTCCTGTTAGATTGATTGTTTAAACAATAAATAGCTCTGAACATCCACTCTTGGTTTTAACCTTCAGTTTCACCTGTGAAGGAAAAAGGATAAGCCAGCAGGAAGATCAGAGAGCTTCCTGTTCAAGAAAAGCAAGCCATTTTGACGCTGAGAAAAGAGGGAAAATCAATCAGAGGCATTGCACAAACATTGGGCATAGCCAATACAACAATTTGGAATGTCCTGAGAAAGAAAGTAAACACTGGCGTACTGAGTGAAAGACACCGAAGGAAAACAAGAACAGCTGATGACAGAAACATTGTGAGAGCTGTGAAGAAAAACCCAAAAACTACAGTCAGGGAGATCACCGACAGACTTTACAGGGCAGGGATGAAGGTATCACAGTCCACCGTTCGAAGAAGACTTCGCGAGCAGAAATATAGAGGCCATACCACAAGATGCAAACCACTCATTAGCAGTAAGAATCGGAAAGTCAGATTGCAATTCGCGAAGAAATACAGAGATGAGCCACAAAAGTTCTGGAACCAAAACTAACCTCTACCAAAGTGACGGAAAGGCCAAAGTGTGGAGAAAGAAAGGATCTGGTCATGATCCAAAACATACAAGCTAGCTTGGGCTTGAATGGCTGCTTCTGGAACGGGTTCACTAATCTTTATTGATGATGGAACTCATGATGGTAGCAGCAGAATGAGTTCTGAAGTCTACAGGAACATTTTGTCTGACAATTTACAGAGAAATGCATCTGAATTAATTAGGATGAACTTCATCATGCAGCAAGACAACGATCCAAAACACACTGACGACTCAACGAACGACTTCCATCGGGGGGGAAAAGTGGGAGGTTTTAGACTGGCCAAGTCAATCACCCGGCCTTAACCCAATTGAGCAGAATTTCACCTCCTGAAGAGGAGACTGAAGGGAGAAACCCTCCGAAACAAACAACAGCTGAAAGAAGCTGCGGTGAAAGCCTGGAAAAGCTTCACAAAAGAAGAAACCAACAGTTTGTTGATGTCACGGAGTCACAGACTTGATGCAGTTATTGCAAGCAAAGGATATGCAACCAAATATTGTGTTATTTACTTTTATTTACTTCAAGAATCGGGTGGTCTGATACAAAAGGTTCTATGTTTTATGTTCTTTAACGCATCTAGATGTAAATAGCAGGAAATAAAAGCTGAAAACTCTTGTCTCATATCCATCTTTTGATCTCAAACCCAAATATCATTGGTGTACAACACAAACAAATGAATTGCCGTTCCAATCATCCATGCTGATTAATGACACACATTACACTTTGTATCCATTTATAGTTATATTAATGATGTGGAACATCCACCATCCCAGAGGAGCAGTCTATAAGCTTTCCTTATTTGTTAGCAGCATTAGCTTTGCAACTTTAGCTTTGTAATGTAATAGTCATGGATGGTGCATGTTTTATGAATTATTTGCAATATTTCTAGCTTCCGGTCTTTCTTGAGAGGCTGGAATACTCATTCTTCTTCCATTTGGAGTGATTTGTGATGGTGCAGGGGTGCGTCGCCACTCTCACAGGGCTTTATATGGAGTCACAGTGTGTGTGTGTGTGTGGGTGTTCAGCAGGTAGGAGTGTGTGTGTGTTTGATCTCTGCACAGTGTACAGTGTTACAGATAAACACTAAGTGAACAGTTCGAGTGAGCGATAAGTGCATAATGGATGGTGAACCCGTGGCCTTTGTCTCATTATTTCTCTCTGCCCTTAAACACACTGTATACAACCCACACATACACTGAGTATCTCTCTCACACACACACACACACACACACACACACACACACAGAGGCGATAGGCGAGGGCCTTATAAGGAGAGGTGCTCGCTTCCTCATGGGGGGATCCAAGACTTCCTGTTCCACAAAAAAAAAAAAACCACACATATACATGATTCTAGAGCCTTGCCTTACATGGGCACTGTTGTGTTTGTGTTTGTGTTTGTTGTACATGTATACAATCGTATGATTACACACAGATTGTTGTGAGAAAAACACGAAGACTCGTCTGTGCGGAAGACTTTCCCATGTCGGAAAACTTCAAGTTACAGCTTCGCCTCTGACTGTTACAAAGCTCTGACACTAGAGACTCCTTCCCTAAATGTTCAGGAAACATCTCCTTACAGAAAAATGTCACCATGTCACCGAGCATTTAACGCTGTTTATGTGGAGCGCCCACCGTACAAATGACAACAGGGCGGATAACTGATAATAGAGTTGCAAGGACAAAGCCACAGCTCTCCAAAAAGAACATTGTTTGGAAAAAGGAAAACACTGCATTCCAGCATAAGAACCTCATCCCATCTGTGAAACATGGTGGTGGGCCTGTTTTGCTGCATCTGGGCCAGGACAGCATGCCATTATTGAGAAAGTGGGTTCTGCAGCAAGACAATGACCCTAAGCACACAAGTCGTTCTACCACATTTACATTGACATTTATTGCATTTGGCAGACGCCCTTATCCAGAGCGACTTGCATTTTATCTCATTTATACATCTGAGCAGTTGAGGGTTAAGGGCCTTGTTCAAGGGCCCAACAGTGGTAGCTTGGCAGTGCTGGGGTTTGAACTCACATCCTTTAGATCAGTAGCCCAACGTCTTAACCACTGAGAATGGATCTACCAAAGAATGGTTAAATTAAAGTTAATGTTTTGGAACGGCCAAGTCAAAGTCCTGACCTTAATCCAATAGAAATGTTGTGGAAGGACCTGAAGAAAGCATTTCATGTGAGGAAACCCACCAACATCCCAGAGCTGAAGCTGTTCTGTTGTTTTCTCACAGAAAACGTCACCATGTCAACGAGTACACACGTATTTGAAGCTGTTTACGTGGAGTGTCCGTTGTACAAATGACAACATTAGACAGGGCGGATATCTGATTTATTTCTAATGTTTGGATATTAGTTATATTATATCTTATTTTTAGATTTAATTATATTTTCAAAATATAATTGTATGTAAAAGAGAAGGAAAAGCATAAGTCTACACTGGTGTTGGGGCAGCGTGAGACAGACTGACGGACATGGAGAGAAAGAGAGAGAGAGAGAGAGTGTGGGTGTGGGTGTGTGTGTGTGTGGGGGGGGGGTGGTAATTACTTTCCGGTAAATGCTGATGTTTTATCAGTGGCTCTCACCATGTGTTCTCAGTACATTCCTTTAATTCTTCCATTTCAAGACAATCGTTTAGTCTGAACCATGCACCGATTTGTAACTATTTTTATCACGGTTTCCGATATCATCACAATATTGTATATTTTTTAAAAAGCCTAATTACTGAAATAGGATCAAATATTTCTCAGTGGGAACAGCAGGTTTGTCTGTAATATTTTAAAATATTTTATACTATGTAAATATTTTAAATATTAACTCACCTCTGGAACAAATATCAGATAAGAGCCAGCAAAAAAACAAAAAAATCTGAATCTAAAAAAAGTGGTGTGTGTGTCTAAAAATAGTAGATATTATTAAATAGGATTTAATCTGTCCACAAAGAGGCCTTAGACTAACACTGTTTGGTAACCGCTGGTCTAACTTCTTGTCATACAATACAGAGTTATTTGAAATATGTGATCAATGATTATGCAGTTAGAGATGTTCCAGTGTTCACATGCAACCTGATATAATCTGACTTGTGTGTGTGTGTGTGTGTGTGTGTGTGTGTGTGTGTGTGTGTGTGTGTGTGTGTGTGTGTGTGTGTGTGTGTGTGTGTGTGTGTGTAGGAGGATGAAATGCCAGAAGAGATTGACATTGATGACTTATTGGTTCTGCAGAGCGACGAAGAAAGAACGCAGAAACTCCAGGTGGCATTAACACTCTAACAAAATCAAAAGGATTCACTTTGATTCGCGTTCAGATAATATTATTATTAATATTCATTCTGTTCTGTAGGAGCTGCTGCAGACCTGCAGGAATAACACACAGGTATAATCTCTCTCTCTCTCGCTCTCTCTCTCTCTCTCTCATTTCCATTTAATACTCTTTTCCTTCTTTCTTTAACCATGTTTTCTTCACTCCTACCTCCCTCTCTCTCCATTTCTCATTTTTTATTTCTCTTTTTTTCCTCTATCCATTGCTCTTTCTTCGCCACACAGGAGAGAAGATGAATAATAACTATACTGATGTAAATAAAGTAGTAGTAGTAATAATAATAATAATAATAATATTTCATTTGTATTTTTCCTATCATCTTTTTTGTCTCTGCCATCTTTCTAAAGGAACCTGCACTGACTGACACCCGCTTGTACGTTTCCAACAACAATCATTTGTTCTCCGCATACACTCTCTCTCTCTCTCTCTCTCTCTCTCTCTCTCTCTCTCTCTCTCTCTCTCTCTCTCTCTCTCTCTCTCTCTCTCTCTCTCTCTCTCTCTCTCTCTCTCTCTCTCTCTCTCTCTCTCTCTCTCTCTCTCTCTCTCTCTCTCTCTCTTGTTCGTCTGTTTCCAGTGTTGAATACAGATAGTTTTACTTTGAGGTGACAGTAGATTTTTATCTCTAATGGACGGGAGTTAGAGCTGATGGTTAGACAGGTTCATGTGAGGTAGATTGATAACGATCATTCGTTCCTTCATTTATCATGTCTGTATTTCAATCATTATTCACTCACCTCCTGCAACAACTCTGTGGTGTTAAAGGTCAAGGGTGTTTTGGTTCTGTATGAATCCATGCATGAATAATAAAAGTTTTCCAGTATTCATTTTTTCACATCCTCACTATTTTTTCACATCCTCAGAGTCTCTTCTCTGCTCCATCAGCAAAAAGATGTTCTTTAAGTAGAACTCTGCAACACTGTGTGTGTGTGTGTGTGTGTGTGTGTGTGTGTGTGTGTGTGTGTGTGTGTGTGTGTGTGTGTGTGTGTGTGTGTGTGTGTGTGTGTGTGTGTTCCACACAGCCGTTCATCACTGAACTCCTCCAGATGCTGCATGGCCTTCACAAACAGGAAGATCTCCAGAAAGAGGGCATCGGCCATCTCAGTCTCCATGGTTACCCCCATCACCATGGCAGAGTGCACAACCACGGAGGCCAACAACAGCACCATCAGCAGCGAACCCATCAGACTCTCTAGCCGTATCCCACAATGCACTGCAGCAGCTAACTACGCCAAACACATCCCTCATCCACGGACTGATACAACATAATCACTAACCTAATGGTTCCACACTGGGCGATTTCTTGTTATCACGCTCTTAACATGTCAGTTTAAAGGGTTATTCTAGAAGTTTTCCTAACCACACCAAACCCTTACACTACTGACACAGTATTAAAGGGTTTAATATCATCCTGTAGGAAGTAGACAATGATATTCTGTGAGATTTGACATGTATGATTATAACTGCTAAAAGTCTCATTTACAAAAAGTTTCTCTTACCTGAAATGTAGTCAGCCAGCCACGAGGGGGCAGCATCACCTAGTCATGAACTACACAAAATACAGCATAGATAAAGCACAAACATTCAGATAAAATTGTATTAAAGTGTAGTTCGACCATGATACAGTTTTCCCTTTACTCTATGTGTTGTCGATCAGCCAAGACACTAATGTGGTTTACACCAACCACGTCCTTCATTTAGAGTAAAGGAAATATGGTGTAGATTTTTGGGCATCAGTTCCATCCAGGATGAGTGGAATAATAGTGAAAACGGATTCATATCCCTGCTGAAAAAAAATAAAGAAGAGAAACCCCCCTTAGAATTTGTAATGGTTATAATGGGAATTGTATTGGTCTAAATGGAAACTGTAATGGTCCCTGTGGGTCTCTACTGGTAATTTGTTGCCTTCTGTTGGTGGCATGTTATGTCTAGTGGATACAATTAATAACCGGTAATGGTTAGCTGATGGTTTGTAACAGTGTTTGTAGTGGAAACCATTACAATTTCTGTGATGTTTCTATTGTTTTGTGTTTTTGTTTTTCAGCAGGGATGGACGGTGTGGTGTTTTTAATTCAGTGCCTTTTCAAACTGACCTTTATATAAAAAAAAATCACGTGTAAATAGCTCAGTAAACTCATAAGACTAGATCAGTGTTACGCCGAGGAGTTCTTGTGTCAGCAAGGGCCATGCTACAGTAACGCTAATAAATCACTCAATAACGGTGTTAACAGTCTATTTACAGATTTAACAATATAATAAAGATGTGAATAAAGTGAATCTGAATGTATGGTTTGAATTCTGAGGATGTTTTTTTTCTTCTTCTTCTTTTTGTCATTATTATAACTCAAAATTTGCCAAATAGCCTAAAATAGCTAGCAAATGTTTGCTGAGAAAATGAGCTAGCTCGCTTAGCAAACTCACGATAATAGCTAGACAATACGTGACACAATAGTGACACAAGCTAATGTCACTTTATATATACATATTATTTATATATATATGTGTGTGTAGATAGAGTGTGATTAATGTTTATGAGAGACACAACCGCATTATAATCACAGTACTTGGCCTCTGTTGAAGCTGTTTCCCTTCCCGCACTGTATTCTGATGACCACCAGAGGGCAGAATAGGACTAAGAAACAAACGTTGCATGATGTCCAGTCTTTCAGCTTTAGTAAGAGCTTTATCCTGGTCAGTGTTGCTGTGGATCCGGAGTCTACACACCCTGGATTGGACAAAATTACAGGACGTCATGCAGGTCGGAGGAAACCGGAGAACCCGGAGGAACCACAAGGAGAACATGTGGAACTCCACACAGACATCGATGTCCTACATGATGTTTTGATGTTAAAAGTGTGTATCATAAGACTGTTTCACCGCATTTAGAGCTAAATACGAAATACAGAGTGTCTCAAAAGCTTCCATACACAGAGGACTATGTTTGCCAGCACCATGTCGGTTGTGACTTCTTGAATTTGTTAATAAGTTTGGCAACGGTGTCGTGTGTGATGTGCTTGCCCTGTTTCCTGTTAAAGTCCATCGCAACCTTGCGACAGCTTCCCGATCCAGCCAGGAGAATGATTTCAATACGTTCTTGTTCTCCTATAACAGAACATCCTGGCGTGCTTTACTCCTCTTCTAGCAATTCGCCAACAGATACAGTTTTCTCATTTACTAAAGAACACGCCATACGTTTTATCCATTTATAGTTACATTTAATGACGTGAAACACCGAGAAACAAGTTAGTTCCTGTTCTCACTTCGGCTCTGAAAAGTGGTTCCCTCACCAGCCAAAAAGCACTTACAGCTTTACATCTGACACTGGAGACTCCTTCCATAAATGTCGAATAAACATCTCCTTACAGAAAACTCCATCATAGCAACAATTGCATGTCGTCTTTGTTAAATAACAACACAGAAAATGATTTTTTTTTTTAAAAATCCAAAAACGAATCTGTTTATTATTAGCCATAGATTATATGGAGCGTTCATCATAGAAGAAATGATAACGTGTTAGAATGAGCGCAAAGCTGCCGTTATAGGAAATGAATCAACACCTTCTGACCAATCAGAATCCAGAATTCAGTGAGAAAATGACAGAAAGAAAACTGAACGAAAATTCATAATTAACCGTGAAGATCACACCGGCACTGTTCATGTCACCGAGGCTGTGTGTGTGTGTATAATGTATGTGTGTGTATTATGTATGTGTGTGTATAATGTATGTGTGTGTTTGTTTAGGGAGGGTGCTTCTGTTTCCTCAGGATAACACATCAGCATCTGGTAGCAAACGAAGTGCCGGTGGCCGACATTCCATCAGACCTGTCTGGCATCTCTGAAGAAGAAACACACACACACACACACACACACACACACATACACACACATACACACTCGCTGTTCTGTGGACCCTCACACATAGGAATGGCACAGCAGTGAAGCGCCTGTCCACTGGAGCTGAAGGTAAGCTGAAGGTGTGTGTGTGTGTGTGTGTGTGTGTGTGTGTGTGTGTGTGTGTGTGTGTATACATGATGAATAATTTTTCATCAATAAATTAACTACGACTGATGAAAGTCTTTGAATCCCTAAAGCTGCAGAGTGGAAATTGTCGAACTTCCACACGGGTGTGTAAACTTTTGCTTCGTAGCATTTCATTAAACGTGTTTTATTGTGAACATTTATTTCCATGATAACCTTCAGGTTTGGTGGTTAATTGTTCAGTGTCTCTGAAGCTCTTTAAGCCGAGCTTTAGCCTCGGTTACACTTTTAAGAACGATTCTGTATAGAATATATAATAATGTTAGTCTTAAGGAAACACTTTGGATCATTATCTAATCTGTAAGAGTGGCATCGCATTTTTTATTTTTATTATTATTTTTTTTTTTTTGCAACATTCTCCATCCTCCAAAACGAGAAGAACCAAAACACTACATGATAACATGAAGATATATAAAGGGTAGAATCACATACAGTAAAGTTTCAGGCACATGCAAAGAAATGCTGTAGAGCAAAGATGCCTTTAAAATAATGAAATTAAATGTTTCTACATTTAAAAAAATACCGTAAAGAGCAGTAAACAGTAGTAAATGTAACAAAGTCAATATTTGGTGTGACAAAAAAATAAAAATAAAAATAAAAACAGTAGTCTCCGGTACAATTAGTGCAGTTTTATAAGGAAATGAGCTGGTAAGTTTTATTGAGCATCTTGCAGAACCAGACACAGTTCTTCTGGACACTTTGACTTTCGCACTCGCTTCTTATTTTTTTGCAGCGAAACCCAGCAGCCTTCATTGTGTTTTTTGTCTGAAAAGTGTCTCTTACTGTAATACGCTGCTTTCTTTCATGACATACAACCGTTTTTCTGTAACATTTCATTTTGTGCCAGAAAACTAATGTTTGGGAATCGAAAATGTTTTTATTTTTGTACGGCTTGATAATGTAGACGTCATAAACTAAAGAATCTATAACAAAGTTTGTACTAAAAATAAATAGGGTGCCTGAAACGTTTACCGAGAATTCTCAAATGTAATCGAATTAATTTAGCACAAATTACCTTCTAATTCTAACAGATTAACAGAAACCACTTCGACTTACAAAAGCGACGGAATGTTCCTGACGGTAGATCATCACTAGGTTTCTGAGGAACGCTATTTCAGATTGTTAAAGTTGGATTTAGATGAAATTTGTCTGCTGGCACAATGATTCTGATTCGGTTGAATCGTTTTTGCTGGCTTCGAAGAAAACGAAGAAGGTGCTGCTGATCTGAGGTTAGTGCTACTGCTTTTGTAGAACAACTTAATTGAACTCTTATAGATTTAATGGAACTCTTATAGAGTTAAACTAAGTGTTAGGTCAGTGTTGCTGATCCTGGATCTGTGTAAAAACAAACAAACAAACAAACAAACAGTACTTTATTAACATGTCATATCACTACAGTTAATAAATTAATATTGCAGTTATACATTATAGTTATACATGCAGTTATATTGCAGTATACAGTTATGATTTGGCTCGGGTTTATTAATAATCTGCTCAAACACTCGGAAATACGGTTTTCTTGTTGCAGAATGCACCCACAATCCTTTTTTTTTATCATTTGCTTTTGTAGATAAACTATAAAATGGGGGGGGAGTACAAACTTTTGCACAGAACTCTACAGATTGTTGACGTTTTCAATACTGCAAAACAGTGGGAATTTATATTTATCATAAACCAGTAGAAAGGTAGTACTGAGAGCAAGAGTTTAACACAAATATATGTGGAGATCACTTTGGGTCATGACTTTTCGTGTGTTTTTTCTTTTGTTTTGTCGCTCTCACACACCCGCTCCGTCGTTAAACGTGCATGAGGTTTCGTCCATCCTCTCGTCCCTTTTATGTAACGCCGTGTTGGTTATATAACCTCTGTAGCTATGACTTTATACGTGTCCCGTCCCGCTGTGTGCTTCCCGAAGTCCCTGTATTTTCTAACACACGCTCTGTGAGCCGCACACCATAAACCAGTCAGCGTCGCCGGACACACACGTTGCTCCCTGTGACATGCCCTGCGTCTGTCTGAGTGTGTGTGAGGGATTGTGTGGGTGTTGACACATGTATGATCATCCACATGCTGACACACACTTTGTCTGCTAGGGAGAGACCATCCTGTAGGAACAGGTGTGTGAATGAATACATGTGTGTGTGTGTGTGTGTGTGTGTGTTACAGAGTGTGTGTTGGTGTTGTTAATGTAGTATTCGTAGAACATGTTTAAGTGTCACAGATGTCCTGACACGCATGCACACACACGTCATAGGCGTTTTAATTCTTAGGCTCTAGGGGACGGGATGGAGGGAAAATGTGTCAAAGTCCAGTAGGAAGCTCAAGATTAGGCTTAATATTAGCATTATGCATAATGTTTAAAAAAAAAATATATATATATATATATATATATATATATATATATATATATATATATATATATATATATATATATATATATATATATATATATATATATATATTTTTTTTTTTTTAAAATTCATCATATTTCTTGATATCATCATACATCTCATACATCTGGTGTACTGACCATGATGGTCCCCTTAAAACCTCCACCCAGTTTACATTTTGTACCTTTATACCTTATTTAATAGTTTATTCTGAGTGATAGCAGCTAAATAGCAAGCTAGCTAGCTTAGTTAGTTATCAAAGTCAGTCAGTGGTCAAATTTTCTGGGAGGATGGTGGCTTAAAATGATGAATTTAGCCACTTTAATTTTTATTTGCTTTAGCTAGGAAGGTTTTCCCTGAAAAAAAAAAAAAAAAAAAGGCATTCGACTGTTGTGGAAACACCTTAAAGCTGAAAGCTAATCCTCAAACCCACGTAAACAAACTCTATTTTACATAGCAGTGAACTAGCAAGCTAGCGAGTTAGTTAGTCCTGTTTAGCTATTCGGACAGTGGTCAAATGTTCAGGCAGGATCGTGGGTTAAAATGAATTATTATTTACTTATTATTATTAGTAGTAAAATGCAAATTTTTACTTCTTAACTAGAAAGATTTCCCCCTCAACTGTTGTGGAGATTCCTTAAAGCTGAAAGCTAATGCTAAACATACACCCAGGAATTCATCAGATTCATCATCTCTCTGTGTCCTCAAACACAAATGGCATGCTAGACAGCCTGCTAATGCAAGAAATGAATTCATGTAGCGTTTTATTAACTTTATTTTCAAAGATCATTCGCATAATTAAATTTCTTATTTCTTTGCTAGCTTGCTATTTCTGCTTAGCTAACATACTCCGAACCAGCTCCTTGTTTTGAAGCGTAGCTAGCTTATTTTAATCGCACACTAGCTTTTTTTTTTTTTTTTAAAGCGAGCTAAGCGGCATTAACGAACCTTCGTCTCTAATCCGTACGCTGTTAGCATAATGCTAACAGTATTCCCTATTTCCATATTTCCTAGCTTTACAAGTTCTCCTCTGTTATTGTTCAGCTTTATGGGTTGACCCGAAGAACCTGCACGGCAGCCGGGCCAAACTAAACAGTTTTTTCCCCGTTTGCTGTTTACATAAAAAACATGTCTTTAAAACACACATATTACCAGAGAAATAAACAGCGCTTTCCTCTCAGGCGTACAATATTTATGAATCAGGTTTCCTATTCGAGATAAAAATATTGGAAGAGGATACACCTCCAGACCCCCGAGTGAAAACACGGCACTAATTCAACAAACACTAGCGCTCATGCCAAGCAAAGCAAACACACACGACTGCTTATTCTTATGCTAAGTCTTAGTCTCTCTTTATAATATATAACTCGTTCAGGTAAACACTCGAGCAATAAATTAGCAACTGCTAGTTCTGCTATCATGCTGCATTCAGACATGGTCATGTTTTCACTGTGTTTACTAGAAGATTCCACATGAATTCCATGTTTCATCCTTGTGCTGTTCGTGACTTCAATCTTAGATCAAAAATGTTTATGATAGCTTCGGGTAAACAGTCGTGATACAGTGTTAATGGCAATGGAAGGTTAGTTAGCAGTTAATGCTAAATGTACTTGGAGTGTAATTGTAGTAGTACAGAGCCTTATATTCGTGAATAACCAATATTTCTGAGGTAAATGTTGACGTTTCTGATAATTTTGTCCTACTGTTCGCTCTGTCACTGGGCCTTTAGCTATGTAGCTATGTGCTGTCAGAGTTGTTAGCTAGCTTGAATGCTGGGAATCCGTAGATTAAATTTGCTTAGAAACATCGTTGTCCTGGCTTTAACCACTTGAACGGTATCAAAAGTGTTTGTGTTTCCATTTTGAGAGCACAATTTCATGATTTCCAATCAAATGCACTTGTCCCGTGTTTAGGTATCAAAGACAACAAAGGTCGCATCTGACTTAAATGCTAGATTTCTAAATTCTGTGATTATGCTCTGTTTGTTGACAGGACGATCCCACTGCCATTTTGTTTCCTAGTGTCGAACCCTTGCGGCGCCAACATGCCCATCCTGAAGAAGCTCCCCGGGAGGTCCAGGAGTAACCTCAGCAATGGTGACGTTATGGTTAAGAATAACCATGACGACAGTGAAACATCGCTACAGAGCAACCACGGCAACGGTGAACTCATCCTTCCGCCATCCAGCCTCAACCCCTTCGACGACGTGGACCTAGATGTGGGTTGGAATGAGGAAGAAGGCGGGGTGTGGGAGAGAGGGCGGGGCCTGATGAGGTCGTCACGTGATGGCGAGGCACTGGAGAACGAGGTGAACGCGGAGCTTCATGGAGGGCTGAAGGTCACGGGCAGGTCGAAGGGCAGCTCTCCTCTGAGAGGGACCCTGGAGCGCATATGTGGCTCGTCACCGCTGAAGACGTTGGGAAAACTGAGCAAGGGGCTGCGCATGACTGGACGAAACGTGTGGAGCAACACCCTGCCGGCCACGCCCACTACCGGGAAGGAGAAGAAGAAGAAGAATCATAGGAGACCATCCGAGGAGATCATGACCTTACTGAGGTCAGTGAATTATTTATTTAAAAATTCGAGATCACTTAAGCGAGGACAAGAAGGTTGTCAGCTTCGTATTTTAGTGGAAAAGTAAAGAAGCAAACTTCAGACATCATAAACGTCATGGCTGATCAACCACCTGTCTGATAAGGTGGAAAAGTTAATAAGATAACGTACATTTCATTTTGAGCCATGTCTTAAAACGGAGCCCTCATTAGCACCACATACTGTCAGTAACATGGCTTTTTATAATTAGCGCTGATTGTGTGTGGTAGGTCTATGTGGAAAGATTGGCTCTATTAATACCAGGTA
This sequence comes from Cranoglanis bouderius, assembly GCA_023630585.1. Classification (NCBI taxonomy): domain Eukaryota; kingdom Metazoa; phylum Chordata; class Actinopteri; order Siluriformes; family Cranoglanididae; genus Cranoglanis; species Cranoglanis bouderius. The sequence goes on from CM042548.1 coordinate 2,509,414, forward strand.
CATTGTTTCCCCTGGTGCAGTGGGCTGTGTCTCTCTCCCATCGTACACACACAAACACACATCCGTTTGTTTATTTATAATACACAGAAAACCGTTTCGCAGGAGGGACACAATGAAACGCTCAGGTCATGTCCGTTCACCCCTACCGCTGCTTAATTAATTCTTATAGAGTTATTCAGGAAACTGGCTAAAGAACACACGCCTCGGGAAACACTCCTGGAGAGAGCAGATGAAATTTTTTTTTAAAAAAAACTATAGAGTTATAGATCTGTGTAAATGGAGAGAGGGCTATGTTTAGGAGGTTATGAAAAAAATCTGATTTTAAATGCGGTAATGTTACACATCACCGTTTTTGTAAAGGTCTCTGTGAAATGATATGATTGTTACAGGTCAAGATCCAATGTAAAAAAAAAAAAAAAAATACAAACTGCACCTTTAAGTTTAAAGAGAGTTAGGGGGGTGGAATGATAAATTCCAAGATGTCCAAGATGGAGGTCTTTATAATGTTACAATGTTTAACTACACGGTGAAGAAATTGAAGGGTTTGAGGCAAAAATGTAAGATTTGGGGTGAGACACACGAACCAAACCAAAGAAACACACTTTGGACGCCGTATATGCCTCGGCTGCTCGTTTACATTTAGGGGAAAGAGGGGAACATTGTGTACGTAAGCGTGATCTCTTGCCAAACAGTTCCACTCTTAAACCATTACGGAGGCAGTTTCCCATAGCGAACTGAACCCTGGCACTGGAGTGTTCTATCACATTTAACGTCATCCTCTTGGAAAGTAAGTACTTGTGATGCTTGTTACACTGCTGCCTTCACCTCACCTGTCCCTTCATCTATTCGCTCTGTCCAGGTTGGCCGGGCGGAGGAAGAAGAGCGAGCATAGGAAGAGTCTCCCCGAGGGGGAGGTGAACGGTGAGGATGACGAGGATGCCGACCGCCGACCCTCGTTCCTGCGCAGCCTGAGCAAACTCTGTGGAGACTCTCTCACCAGCCGCGACTCCCAGGAGGCCGAGCGGGAGAGCCCAGAGGAACAGACCCCCATCAAACGCAGGGAGCCGCTCTCAGGTGAGAACCTTCAGAATGTCAGAAGGGTTAAAAACTACATTTGTATCCAAACATGATCGACTACAATGGGGTTAGCGTGGACAATGTGTAATTTATGAACGGATTCTGATTAATGACTTTGCTGTGATTCATGCAAGAAAACAAACAAGGATATTGAGAGTGGGAAACAGAGTGAGAGAGATAGAGAGAGAGAAAAAGCCAGGAGCGAGAACATGCGTATGAACTGACCCCCGTCTTTCCTCAGCATGTTTACCTCGCTGTTCTGTAGTCAGCACATCAGAATGAACAAGCACCAGGTCCTGACCCGACCGACGCCTTCTTTTCTTCCTCATCCGAGTGAGACAGAAAGAGCGTTGGCCTGAATGCTTAAACAGAACCGAATTACATGAGCAGAAGTTTGTACACCTGTGAACCCTGATCCCTTTATTGGCAGCCCATCGATGTGTGCTCGGATCGCTAACAAGCCGGAAGCCTGTTCCGTCTACAGCCGGAGACTTCATCGCCTCACCCACAATGCTTTGCTCTTAATAAGTAGCTCGAGGTCTTAAGGTCCTTCTGAGTCATTGGCAATCAACCGCGAAAACCAGGAAACGACGTACATTCGCTGCGCTGAGGATCCGATAACACTCTCGCCAGAAGCTGCGTCAACACTCAGCGTGTTCTAATTGCGAGAACACCCTTAATGACAAAACAACACACTTTCACACAGCACATGATGCATTTCTCACACTCTGAACACAATTTCAAAATCATATTATTCAATTTTCATACTCCTCACTGCTTTTAACTGTTAACCATCTAGCCTGAATGACCCAACCTGACAGCAGTACTGAGAGGATTTTAAGTTACATTCATTTTTACAAGGGTTCATTTATGGCTATACACAGTTAACACTAGCAAACTTGCTAACATAAGCAAACCTGACAGGAGAGCTTAGAAATCTTTAGTAATTTATGTGAAATCATAAAGATTCGAGATTCATATTTGTCAAATACACAGTTATATACAATATATTACTTGCAGTGAAATGAAAACCTGGCCTACTCGTCTTTAGACTGGGCATTTAAATAACTAAATTAAACGTCATAAATGAATAAGAAATAAGATAATAGGAAGTAAGAAATATTCGTACAGGGATGAGCAAAAAATGGATATACAAAATATGCATGTATGTTATGTGTAGTAACAATAAAAAGTGCAGAGTTTCAATGGAGTCCAGAGTGACTGGAGAGTCTTTATGGAGTTGTAAGGGATCTGTATGGTGGACATATCCATGAAGACTCTGATGGCCTGAGCCTCACAGTTTTAGCCATTAGACAATGGAAGCGCCTGCCTGATTGCAGCAGGCTGAACAGACAGTTACCGGGGTGGGTGGAGTCTTTGATGATTTTAGCAGCTCTGGTACTGCATCGCCTGGTGTAGATGTCGTGCAGATATGGGACATTGTGGGAACCACTGTGTCATCCGCAAACTTGATGATAGATGTGGAGCTGTGAGAGGACACACGGTCATGTGTGTAGAGAGAGTAGAGCAGGGGGCTCAGGACACAACCTTGTGGGGCTGCAGTGCTCAGGGTGATGGTGTTGGAGGTAAACTGGCCCACTATCACTACCTGGGGTCTGTGAGGAAGTCCAGGACCCAGTCACAGAGGGGGGCATTAAGTCCGAGGTCCCTGAGCTTGGAGGCCAGCCTGTGTGGGACTATAGTATTGAAAGCTGAGCTATAGTCTATAAACAGCAGCCTCACATAGTTTCGTTTGTTGTTGTGGTTGTAGGTGAGGGTGGTGTGTAGGATTTGAGAGATGGCATCCTCAGTAAACCTATTGGCGCAGTAGGCAAACTGGAGTGGGTCGATGGTGTCAGGGATGGAGGAGCAGATGGAGTTTTTGGTAAGCCTCTCAAAATCCTTCATGACAAGTGATGTGAGGACTACAGGACAGAAGAGGGCTTAATTGTTCTTTGGCACAGGAATTACAACAGATTTTTTAAAGCAGGTGGAGACCACAGGCTTAGCTATGGACTCCTTGAGGATGGCAATGAACAACCCAGCTAGCTGATCAGCACAGGATCTCAGTCTAGACTGACTGCTTTCCTGATGTTCACACGCTTCAGAAACCTCCAAACCTCATCCTCCGGTGTTTGTGCTCTCATCACTATTAGAGCTGCTTCCTTCTGGAGCGCTAGTCGGCAGGATAGTGCTAGCACGGTTATCCTCGAAGCACACATAGAAAGTATTTAGCTCGTTGGCTAGAGAAGAGTCAGCTCTCACCGTGGCAGTGGATGTGCCTCCGAACGCGCTGATAGTCCTCAGTCCCTGCCACATAAGTCAGGAGTCATTGAGCTGGAAATGATACTCCGCCCGCTCCCTGTACCAGAGTTTAGCGGTTCTCACTGCACATCAGAGAGCGTAACATGCCGCGTTGTACTTTCTCATATTCCCCGACATGAGCCCTGCATTGTATGCAGCCGTGCGCACATTGACCGTGGCTCATATTGTTTTATCCTCCCATGGTTTCTGGTTGGAGAAATGGTTGAAGGGCATGTCTTTGAGATCATATATGGATGTCCCACTCAAAACATGCCCACCATCAACAGTTCTGAGAATTAAATAGACCCTACTGTATGGTATAAACTTTTCACAGGTTGTTTTGATATTTATTGAAAATGTAGTTTTATAGAAATTTATAAAATCATTTCTCTTCTTTGTTCAGTCCTTGAAATCCTGCAGCTGGTAAATCAGCGAGACCTCCTGCTGGCTGACACTCACATTCAAGAGTTGGAGAGAGAGTGCGAACTTGACCCCACACTTTTGCAAACTCCGCCCACCACCCCCACAACCATTGCTACAACCCCTCCCCCTCCGTCCTCCCCTCTGTGGCTCTCCCTGGCGGGCCAGTGTGATGACGAGGCTCCAAATGCCTGGGACGCGAGCCTGAGAAAAGTTAAAGATGTTGAGTTGCTCTATGAGGCGCTGCAGAGAGAGATGTGGGATGTGGTGCGTGAGTCCCTACGGCAACCATGTGCTGGACCCCAGCTCGGCCTAGTCGTGCTTGTGATCCAGCAGGAGGAGCACGCCGACCGCGTCTGGGCCCTGCGCCAGGAGGCTCAATCTGAGCGCCGTGATGGGGCTCAGCCTGATCTGCATGAGAAGGACCAGTCAGACCTGCACGAGAGGGCCCACTCTGACCAGCACCAGGAGGCCCAGTCCAACCTGTTCGAGGGGGTCCGTTCCAGCAAGCGTCCTCGGAGGATGAGGCAAAAGTGGGCGGAGGCAGTGGGAGAAGCTGCTGATTGGTCACTGCCACAGCCTGGGGGTATCACAGCAGGACAGATGGGCACGTTCCTGGATCGGCTAAGAGGCAGAGTGGTGGAAGACATGGACGCGGCAAGGAGGAACGTGGTAGGAGTGTATCCAAAGGAGTTCTCTGTGTTTCAGGTGTATATGCAGAGCTACCACAGAGGCGTGGCCAAACGTCTCCGAACCATCACCGCGGGGCAAGTGCAGATCACCGATATCTACTCACTGCTTGACTGGGTCTACAACATCTACAACAGGTAGACCTTCACCTACCATTTCCCTGTGAATCGATCCCTAACAACATCTTTAGTTTATGTCTAAAGTGTTTTTTTTTTTTAAATGGTTTGCAATATTTCTTTGCAATGGATGAGGCTACTTCCTTCATTTCAGACTTATGTTTGCATTTTTCTGGTCTGGAAATAAGCCCTGCCCCCAGCTAAAACAGATCTGCCCAATTTTTCTCTCCTCTCTAAAAAGCACCTAATGCAGGGGTTGGGTCTGTTAGTGGAGATAGTAAATGACTGTTAATTGTAATTCACCTCAAAGGCACAAGAGGGCTCCTAAAAATTACAAACTGCACCTTTAAGGATTTCTGAAAATAAAATATTACACACAATCAGTTTTCCTATCTTTAGACTGAGTTCTATATAACCAGTAGGTGTACACGCACCTACACATTTACACAGCTTGTCAATCCTGGGCTGTACCATTCCGGCTGACTGTAGGGGTGTGTTGCAGGGACGTGCTGGGCACTGTGGGTGCTATGGGGTCTATAGACTGTGGAGCTCTTGAGCCACTGCTTCCTGCCGAGGTCATGGACAGACTGGAACAAGAGTGTCTTGACACCATCTGGGTATATATGTACACACACACACACACACACACACACACACACACACACACACACACACACACACACATTCAGTATACACACTAACCTACTGTATACATACACTACACAAATCCAAAGTAGAAGTGGAATTTCAGTTCAGTACCATGGACAGTGTGATGTAGATTTTGCTGTTGTGTGTGTTAAAGTTAATGAGAGGAAACATCAATGCTAAAGCTCATGCTAATATGTAATTACAGTCTCCATGGTGCATTACGGGTTAAAATTAACTGCTGGGAGCTTTATAGCAATTATGTAGAGATTGTAATTAATTACAATAAATTACTTTGTGTGTGTGTGTGTGTGTGTGTGTGTGTGTGTGTGTGTGTGTGTGTGTAGGATAAGGTAACTATGGAGCTCTCTCAGGTTCTGGAGGATGAGGGGAAGCGATGGACTCAGACTTTACACATTGAGGAGTACCAGTCTGGCCTCGCACGTTCAATCATACAGGTAACACAAACACATATACGTGTGCATGAGTGTGTGCATATCTAGCTAAACATTGCTGTTGCAACTTATACAGTCTACATAAATACACTGTATAAGTTGCAACATTGCTGTTGCAACTTATACAGTGTATTTATGTAGACTGTTTCATTAGTGTATGTGTAATTTGTCCATTTGTTAGTGTTTTTATCCTAATGGTGAGGTACACTATCGTTAGATTGGTCCTTTGACTTCAAAAGTCAAATAGCAGTGATTTTGGATATTAGGAAAATTTGGAAATTTTAAAACTCAGCTTAAAACACATCTTTTCTCAGGGCATTATCTGTCTATTACTGATTGATATTTTATTCCTGTTTTGTAATTGAGATTATAACTTCTGCTGAAATGTATATTAACAAACTTTGTCCGGTTAAATGTATATGAAGTGTAAAGCGTCCTTGAGCTTGTGGAAAGTGCTATATAAATAAAACTTATTAGTGCGAGTGATTGGACAATATTTTTACTGTGAGTGACCAGATATTATTATTGCAGTGAGTGATTGGACATTATAATTAGCATGAGTGATTGGACATTATTATTACTGTGAGTAGTCAGACATTGCTATTAGCATGAGTGATCAGACTTTGTTATTATGGTGAGTGATCAGACATTGCAATTACCATGAGTGATCGGACATTATTATTACTGTGAGTGATCGGACTTTATTATTTGCGTGAGTGATTGGACGTTATTATTAATGTGAGTGATTGGACACTATAATTACCGTGAGGGATCAGACATTGCTATTAGCATGAGTGATCGGACATTGTTATTACAGTGAGTGATCGGACATTATTATTACCGTCAATGATGGGACATTGTTATTACAGTGAGCGATCAGACTTTATTATTGTTGTGAGTGATCGGACTTTATTATTTGCGTGAGTGATTTCACATTATTATGAGCGTGAGTGATCAGACTTTATTATTGCCGTGAGTGATCAGACTTTATTATTTGTGTGAGTGATTGGACATTATTATTAACATGAGTGATCAGACGTTGCTATTAGCATGAGTGATCGGACATTATTATTAATGTACATAATCACTCGTAGATAAAGATGATTTTGTGTGTGTGTGTGTGTGTGTGTGTGTGTGTGTGTGTGTGTGTGTGTGTGTGTGTGTGTGTTTTCAGAGGCTGAAGGTGGACCTGGACAGATCGACAGGTGTCAGTCAGCCTTTGGGAGCTCGAGTGGCCCGGTGCACTCTCAAAGGGTTAGCCGACTTCCTCCATAGGTGAGGATCAGGATGATGATGATGATGATGATGATGATGATGATGATGGTTATAGCGTGTGTTATTTTGACAATCATTTTTGTGTGTGTTTAGTTTCCAGAGAAAGGTGGAGATGTTCCACGAGACTCAGGCGGAGTTCGGGGATCGAGCTGACGGTTACGTGTCCCGTACCATCGCTCTGGCCAACTGCATCCCTCCTTTCAGGTCAGTTCAGGAGCTTTCCTGATTACACACCTCTGTTATCTATAAGCAAAACCAAACACACACACACACACACACACACACACACACACACACACACACACACACACACACACACACACCGTCACTGCAAGTGATTTCAAATGTAGTGTAATCTGTGACTTGTATTGTGTGTGTGTGTGTGTGTGTGTGTGTGTGTGTGTGTGTATGTAGGAGCTTTGTGGAGCGCTGTTGGCAGTGTGACCCCCTCGGCAGTGAAGACTCCTCCCACAGAGCACACTTGTCACTTGAACGCATCATCAACCAGTCTGTACGAGTTCTCACTGAAAGACTGTTCGAAAACATTAGGGTAAGATATAAACACACACACACACACACACACACACACACACACACACACACACACACACACACACACACGGGAATATGATTTTGTGCATGCCTTTGTGTGTGTTGTCTAACAATGTGTGTTCTCTGCCCTGTAGCCCTTCTTTGATAAACTGCTCCGAAAGAAATGGCTGAACAACACGGAGGCGTATGAGAGCATCGAGGCCTCCATCAAACAGCACTTTAAAAAGTTCCGCAGGATGGACTGTCCTCCCTATCAGGTACCACACACACACACACACACACACACACACACACACACACACACACACACACACACACACACACACACACACACATATTTTTCTCAGTATAATGTTAATAAATGTCATAGCTAGCTACGATACTATAGAAAAACATCTGACAACAAACTGGATATCTCACTAAAATTCTAATGTACTGTATCTGTTTGATTGATTAATTGATTCAGTTAATCAAATCAAACAGATTCATGATGAATTGACTCACTGACTTATTGAATTACTGACTTGTTGACGCACTGGTTTAGTGACTTGCTGAGTCATTGATTCACTGACCTATTGACTCATTGATTTATTGACTTATTGACATATTGACTCATTGACTTGTTGAGTAATTGACGTATTGACTCATTGATTTATTGACTCATTGACTTATTAACTCATTGACTTATTGACTCATTGATTTATTGACTTATTGACTCATTGATTTATTGACTTATTGACTTATTGACTCATTGACATATTGACTCATTGACTTATTAACTCATTGAATTATTGACTCATTGATTGATTGAATTATTGACTCATTAATTTATTGACTTATTGACTCATTGACATATTGACTCATTGACTTATTGACTCATTGACATATTGACTCATTGACATATTGACTCGTTGAATTATTGACTCATTGACGTGTTGATTCATTGACACAGACTCATTGACTTATGGACTCATTGACTTGTTCACCCATTGACTTGCTGACTCATTGACTTGGTGACTCATTGACTTCTTGACTCATTGACTTGCTGACTCATTGACTTGTTGACTCATTGACTTGTTGACTCATTGACTTGTTGACTCATTGAATTATTGACTTGTGGTTGTATTGACTCATTGACTTGTTGACTCATTGACTTGTTGATGTATTGACTCATTGACTTGTTGAATTATTGACTCATTGAATTATTGACTCGTCGATGTACTGACTCGCTGACCTATTGAGTCATTAACGTATTGACTCATTGACTTGTTGAATCATTGATCCACTGACTTTATGATTCATTGACTCGAAACTGATTGATTGACAGACACTGGTCAACGAGGTGCACAGGCGGGTCATGGTGGAATACGTGCGTGCCATCATGAGGGGGCGGGTCATCTGCACGTCACTCAAAATGAGGAAGAGGCTCGCATTCCGGCTGCAGGACGAGGCCAGACAGCTTAAAGCACTTTTTAAAGACCTGGTATACATACATACATACACACACACACACACACACACACAAAAACACAAATACATACAAATATATGGATCATTGTGTTCCCTTGACCCTGTTGTCCAGTACACTTTCTGTTCAGCTTTAAATCAGACATTAATTTAAGAAGAACCTCAGTGTGGACGCTAAACCTCAGCGACGGTTCGTTGTAAATGTGAGAAACGACATTACATCCAGAGGTTTCTTTTTTTTTTTTTTCTGAGTGCATGAGCAGCGCCATTCTTATCTGTCCTGTGCTTCACTTAAATCACCCGTCCATCATCTTAACAGAAAACAGGAAGTGGGCTGTTCGGGTACTTCCTGCTGGCTGTCTTTGAAAGCTTTCTGTCGCTAGGACTGTTTCCGTGGAAATGCCCAAACCGGCTTTTAATTCCACAGAGGATATTTAGTGTGTGGATGAGAGAGACATAGAGAGAGAGTGTTGGAGGATATTTATAGCTCATACTTATGTGAAACTCCTCTGGGGAGCTTAAAGGGGTCAGAATCGGACACGGAGGAGCTCTGTAGGGGAACGCAGAACTCCAAACTCCCAACATACAAGATGACCTCAGCTGAGACCGAGGGAGAGAAAGATTCAGGCTTATCAGTCATTTTTGACTTCCAGCAGCCTATACTGATGGGCTAATTTTCAGTTCTCTCTCTCTCTCTCTCTCTCTCTCTCTCTCTCTCTCTCTCTCTCTCTCTCTCTCTCTCTCTCTCTCTCTCTCTCTCTCTCTCTCTCTCTCTCAGGAGTCTACCTGTTCCTGGTTGGATAATGTGATTGGTCACCTGGCTGACATCATCCACCTGGAGGACACACCCTCTATTCAGATGGAGGTGGGAGTGCTGGTGAAGGAGTTCCCAGATATTCGGTATGAAATACTCTCACACACACACACACACACACACACACACACAGAACAGGAAGTTTCTCTGCAACGTGCAGCAGAAACACGGCCCATTACTCAGCGTTATCTCTTCGGACCCTTAACACCCTGAGCGTTTCATCATTTTTATAAGTGCAGAGCTGGCGGACGGAAGCGAGCGGCTCTGAACTCTGTCCGTCACCGACGCACTTCACTCAGGAATGACTGAACCTCTCGACCCCGGCCTCTTCCTGTCTCTGCAGAACAGCTATTTTTCACAACACCCTTCACCTTCCTGAACTCTTAAGAATGTCTCGCCGAAAATAGTCCCCGTGGAGGCGGAGGTTTGTGAGGTGCCTCGGTGCCAACGTCCCTGCGAATAGCGCAGAGCCTCGGTTGGCACGAGACGAGGCGGCGCGACAGGAAAAGACGGGGCCGCTCGAGTGTCTTAAATCCGATGCGTGTTTTCATTTGTTGGTACAAATGAGTCTGAACACCTGTGAAAGGAGCGAAAAAAGAAAGAAAGAAAGGGAAAAAAAGAAACGCCTCCTGTAACTCATTAGACTGGACAGGAGGGAGTTCGCAAAATATAAGACTCCAGGAAAATGTGCAATAAATCGTCATCACAGCAGATCATGAGCCATTTGTAGGCAATGCTCGCATTAAAAATGCTAAAAGACTTAAGTCTGATGTCAGTCTAATTTATTCTGAAGAGTGTGTGAGGTTTCAAGTCAAGAAACTTCAAATTTTGAAAATTCTATTTAAATTGATTAAAAGTGGAAAATAACATGAACCAAGGATCGTTTGTGTGTGTGTGTGTGTGTGTGTGTGTGTGTGTGTGTGTGTGTGTGTGAGAGAGAGAGAGAGAAAAGAGAGAATCAAACCGTCAAGAGTTGAGGAATTGCGTGTGAGAAAGAAGACACCCAGAGACAGAGAGATAATGCGAGCGCTTCCGTGATCCTGTTATTCAGCGTACAGGGTCGCAGAGACACTTTGATTGACATGCACCGTAAATCTTTCTAACAGGCCATTCTGACGGAACAAAACCCCTCATATGTGTGTGTATAAATGTGTGTGTGAGAGTTCTCATTGGCTGGCAGTGCTCCTGCTCGCTGACGCACGACTCGGCTCAGCCAAAAGGAAGTCACTGTGGACTACTTCCTGTACTTGCCAGGTCGCAGGAGACTCGCCGGTGCCATCACTCAAAAAAGATACACACACACACACACACACACCCACACACACACACACTATCATGCTAAAACATTCCAGAGAAGACACTGGGTCTATACAAACACACCCACACACACACACTTGGCAGTTCTGTGTAAACAGATCAAAGTCAGGCCCGTGCCCCTGCATATGGTCGCCGCTTCCTGTTGTTGACCGTCTCTGTCAGTTCAACTCTGACACTTTCAATCAGTGAGCATCTCAGGGTGAGAACACTGATCTCGGATCAGCGTTATCGGATCGGATTGAGCAGAATAATCACATACACACCGGGAAATCTGATCTCCGATCAGCACTTTTAAGGTTCCGATACTACAAGCTGACCGTCAGCCTTAAGGGCACTTACGAGTCCTTCGCTGAGACTGACTGATGCAGAGGCCACGCCTCCTTCACGGTGACTGACATGCACATGAGGACACGCCTTCTTCAGGAGAACTAGCCTAGGGAATCGTGAGAGAAGGAGCTGATGAATGAAGACACAAAAGCGAGACAAACTGATGGCGTGACATAAAGATAAAGACAAATTACTATATATATTTTTTTATTCTCGCAGGAGGAAGCATGTCTCGGCTGTACTGAACGTCAGAGGGATGGTCCAGCAGGCGGAACGTCAGGAGGTTCTCGCCGTCGTCCGGGACTTCGAGACCAGCGATAGCCCCGCCCATGTTTCCAGAGACCGCGCCTTGTTCTCTGAGATCACCGTGGCAACGGACATGCCCTGCCTGGGACTGGTTCTGATCCGTTTTGGACTGAGAGTGTCATCGTGGGTGTCGAGCGCCCGACCTCGCAGGAGGCGCCCCAAAAGGAGCGCGAGTCGGAGGGCGGATGACGCTAATGAGCACGTTACACAAGACAAGCAATAACATCTCACTAACCAGTCAGACAGTAGATCAGTAGAACCAGTTACACAAGACGATAAGTAAGTCGTCAGCAAGACAAAAATGTTACAGAAATTAGCCAGTAATCAGCCTAGAAGTAAAAAAAAAAAAAAAAAAAAAAAAAAATATACACAACATAGTGAATAGCTCAACCAGTAACCAAATCATTTCCAAACGCAATCCAATCCCATAATTCTGTTCACTGAACTTTTTAAAAATGTCTCAACCTGCAAGGCAGACCAAACCGTATCAGCACTCCAAATGTAAGTGAACTGTTCGATTCATAGCTAGCTATAAGTCTGATTCGTGTTTGTAGATTGCCAAAAGTCGTTCCCATTAGTTATATGTTACTAACTAATGTAAAACATAAAACCTCAGTTATCTTGTTTAGCAGAACAATAGCCGCATTTCAGGATCCATCCTCAGGTACGCCAATAAACTAGCGAGAAATAAAGAAATGTAGTGTACAGGCAGCATGGTCAAAGAAAAAAAAAGGTGACACTGAAATCTGTCCTGAACCTGAACAAGCTTTCTTTCTTTGTTCGCTAATTGAATTCGAAGGCGCTGCCTCCCGAATGCAGCAACCGAACAGATTACACACATGTAACCAGTGTATGATTCGAGTGACACGGTGAGCAGCTTAGCTAGTCAACAAGCCCACGCGCTACAAGGCCTCGACGTCTACACGGGACACAAATCGACCCGTATTGGTCGAATCCGTGCGTTCCACAAGACAAGCGCAGGAAGAAATCGAAAAATGTGACCCTCACGTTTCTTTGAGGCATGAGGATTCAAACAGGAAGTACTCTCCATTATTCACACAGCTAACAGGAAGTAGACTTAATGACCGCCGAGTCATCAGTCCCTCCGTCTGACACAGCTAATGGTTCCTCCGGTGGAAACAGAGCCCAATTCCAGTTCACCCGAAACAATGGAGTGCGCTCGTGAACAGACACAGGGACTTGTCCCGCTTGAATCTAACTTACACCCGTGTGCATTGTGAAAACCGCTGGAGAAATAAACTATTTTAAAAAAGTAAATGCTTACAAGATATCCTTAATCCTTCTCAGAGCTAGGATGTGTCAAAGGAAAACGTGATTTCCGGATGAACTGGTTAAAAAAAAATCGAATTTATTTGAGTACTTATATATAGACACGCTTGAGCAGTTACTGTCGCAAAACATTGTGATTATACAGTGTATTGTTAGTGTTTATCCTGGATAGCTAGCTCGGTTATTACAAAATCCCATTAATAAACAGTGGCAAGTGTCCTAGGTCTTCATATTCTTTTTCATTTTTGAAGATTTAACACATAAAACTCAGGCAACTAGTGACATTGTTGCCATTGAGCTTTGGATGCTCATGTGTGCGCACGTTTACGATGGGATTTTCACCTCCACGTCAAGAGATCGAATCGTACATTAGCCTGGAGTAATGTTTAGCCTGGAGTGAATGTGAAGGACCACAGATTGGAGCAGAAGTAATCTGGTCTTACTAGATCTTCTTCTGCTTTATAAGCATGTTATAAAAAATGGTGATAAGGAAGGTGATGGCTTCATGAGTGAGAAATCAGAGTAAACAGGATGTAGTAATACTGTTTTTGTAAAAGAGGCATAGTCATAGTTTTAATCCCATTGTGATTAATGATGAAACAACTCTTAAATCAGAAATACGGTATATCCATTGCCACGAATCTTAAAGAACAAATGTTTATAGTCCAAACTGAGGTGAGAGAATTAAGTGTGACATATGCATGCACAATGACTATCAATAGTCCAAAAGAAAGAGTTTATTATTAAAGAAATATTTTCAGTAACTGTACTTAATCATATTAGTTACGCGCATCCTTCTAAATAGCTGGTCTTGAACTGTATCTGTTCGATTATTTGTGCAGTTTCTTTGTGAAATCAATTGAAAGATATGAACCGAAGTGATGTGAAACATAAATGGGATTATTCTAACGTTAAAGCTTTTCAGTGGAAATAAAAACCCATTGACTGGGTATCGAACCAAAAACTACGGGACTGTCTTTATTTTGCTTCCTAAATTAGTCTTGCTGTATTGACTGGGATCTGAAAGGAATTGATCCTATGATTAGTTGTCCACAGAGAAAACCTTGTGTGTTTTGCGGCCCTTGGGTGTTGGGGTGGTTACAATGGGGAGGTGTTTGGGCCAGATACATTCAAGGGTTCTTTAAAGGTTCTTTTGATAATTAAGGGTTCTAAGTTTCCTACAAAGGGTTCTACTTGGAATCTTTTTGTATAGCGAAACACTCTATTGTGTGCTTCTACATGGGACATTTACGAGTTCCGTCAGAGGGACAACCAAGGAGCCTTTAAGTGTCCTTAATTTTGTTTTGGGTAGAAAACTATGATAGATAAATTGGTTATTTATGCTAAACCAAATGGTTTGACCATATAGTTTTGATAGATAATTGGGGTGTCTACACAAAACAAGTAGTCCCAGATCTAAAGTTGATCTAAAAATGAAGAAATTGTGAATTTTGGTTAAACACTGTGATCATATGGTTATTATGGGGGAAAATTGTGTATTGTAGGCCAGGCAGATATGATGCATAAATGGGGTATTTAGTCCAAAGTATTTTGGCTAGATATTTAGAGTGGATAAATGGGGTGTTTAGTACAAGCAAAGTGTAATATAATAGTTATTGTAGGATATGTGGTATTTTGATCAAACAAGGTGTTTGGGCCAGACAGTATTCACAAAAAAAAAAAGAGGTAACTTGTTTAAACATGGTCTTTAATCCAGATGTTTACTATGAGCAAATTGGTGGTATTTTGGCTAAATAAGGTTTGAATGTTATTATGAAGAAATATGGTGTGTTGCCAGGAGAGGGAGTTTGGGTTACAAACAACAGTTAACAGTTATAAATGGGATATTTAGGCCAAACAAATTACTTTGGCCAGACATAAATCGTGTGCTTAGACCGAACAAGTAGTTCAGGCTCAAGTTTTTTATGAAGAAGAGGGGATTTTGGGCCATATGGCTGTTATGGGGAAATGGTGCATATTGCCAGAAAGGGTTTTTGCCCTGATAGTTATAATAGATAAAAGGGGTATTTCAGTTATTGTGGGAAATGGTTAAGAGGCTAGACATTTATGATAGATAAATGGGATTTTAAGCCAAACCAGTGGTTTAGGATCAATGTTTTTATGAAGAAATGGGGAATTACACCTAAAGACTGTGTTTGGGCCATATGGTTATTATGGGGAAATGGTGTATATTGCCAGAAAAGAAAGGTTTCTGCCAGACAGTTATTGTGGGAAATGTGGTATTTTGGTCAAACTGTGTGTTTGGGACAGACAATGTTTATGAAAATAGATAAGGTAATTTGTCCAAACATGATATTTGATCCAGATCTTTACTCTGACCAAATGTGGTATTTTGGCTTGGTGTTTGAGACATTTATTATTTAAAAAATAATAATAATAATAAAAAGAGGTGTTCTGGCCAAGCAAGGGGCCTGTGGGTTGTTATGGATATTATGGGGAAACAATGTGTACAAAAAAAAAAGACATTTATAAAATTGTAGAATTGTTTTGATGAACTGGGTATTTTGAGTAAAAGAGATAGTTAAGATGATCATGGTGTGTTTCTTTGGGTGAAAGTTCATTTTTAGGGTAAACAGGGTGTTTGGGGTAAAGAGTTTTTGTTTAGTTTATGTTTTGTATGAAGGAGGAGGTTTGGGAAGTGAAAGGGTTTTAGGGGGGTAAACGAGCGTTTCCTGTTGTGCTGTGAGGTGCCAAACGGATCCTCCGATCAGAGCCAAGTTTACAAACCAGCGCAGGCGGCCACATCCTCTCTCTCACACAGCAATCCGCTTTCATCTGTAACAAAGCGCTGTCCTAGAATAGCACATACACACATATACATACACAGTCCTTGGTATGCACAAACACAAACGCACAGTGTGTAAGCAGAAATATCGGCACATTGAGATAATGCATTCTGCTTTTACTTTTCATTATTTATTCATCGGCCGTGTGCGATATTGCTCATGGGTGGTTCTTCATCAGCCCTGGTGTTGATTACCTACTTCTCATGATATTAGCATTATATTTTATATATATTATTCTTGTTAAAGGTTTGCGTACAGGGCGATACTGAGCACACACTCCTGCATGTTTTCTTTAAGTTGGCCCTGGCCCATGGTTCTTAAACATCAAGTCCCACCATCTTGTATGCTCTTCCTCCAGCGGCCTGTTGTCGCGACGGGGAGCATTGTGGGTAATGGATTCGTCAGATACTCCAATCAGTGAAACCTGATGGAACACGGGAAATCGGGACGCCTACGACGGCTGCGGTAGAATTCCCAGAAGCCGGTTCCAGGCTTCCTGTCATTATGGATCTCAAACCATCGGCACCTTCGAGGCAGGAACGTCGAGGAGGAACTTTTCAACATCTGGTCTTTTTTATTAATTTTCTCTCTCTCTCTCTCTCTCTCTCTCTCTCTCTCTCTCTCTCTCTCTCTCTTGTCCTCTCTCTCTCTCTCTCTCTCTCTCTCTTCCTCTGGCTTGCTCAGTCTTATTTCGCTCTCTGTCTCAATTTCTCTCTCTTTTTAAGCCTGGCTTAAAAAGCAGGCTTTTCAGCAGGCTTTTAAGATTATTACATGTCAAACATTAGAGATAATACCAAAAAAATCTATAACAGACAGATAATGTGTGTCCTCCGTGTCACATTATATGCTGAAGATCCTCTAGCAATAATGACGATCAGTGATTAAAGAAAATCACTATGTTCTGTTTACATCATCAATCAGAATGATCCGGAAATCAGCTGCTGCAGAAAACGGCTCACGTTAAAGATAAACATTCTTCAGAGTAAGCTTGAGGTAATTAGGATATTTTTTTCCCCTGTCCATTAGCATGTTTTGCTTACATTTCACCAGTTGCTAGCATTACCATGTTAGTCTATGAACGCTACCTAGGTAGTTAGACTATATTTGCTGGGAATGGTTAGTTAAGTTCTTTGTTATTCTCGCCAATGTCCTAGCAAGTCAGCTATAATCACAAACGTTCGGTAGTACTTTCTGATCACTAGCTTGCTACAAAATGCCACTGGTTGACAGCTAAACAGTGGATTGTGTTCTGGTAGAGGTAGAGAGAGATGTCTGTTACGTAATATGAGGCGAGTGGATGTAAATCATTTTAATCAGCCAGTGGCAGATTTTACCGTGTGACATCTCTACTAGCATTGTAGCTATCAGACAAACAAGCTAGCTAACATTAGGTAAGCTTGTTTAGTAAGATATCTTATCTTATCTTATCTTAGAATTTTTTGTGCAATTCTAATGGCTAGCAAAATTCACTCAAACTAGCAAAGGTTACGTAAACAATTTTATCGTTAAACCAGTATCCAAGTTTGCTAACTTAGCTTGTTGACCCTGTCACTTCAGGCAGTTTCACGATGTGTCGTTCTCCGACACAAAATTTTCGGCTAACGCTATAATTATGGCATTATTGCTTACTGAATAACTCTGTAGCACAGTAATGGCTTCTAGGTGTGGCTGGGATGATTAATCGTTTTCTCCTTGATCTCTTTTAAATGTGTTTCCTGTTGTCAGGAAAGTGGGCAGCCTCTGATTCAGCCCGTCGGTTGTGGTGGATCTTAATCATCTCATGCGAGATTTCTGTCGATTGTGTAAATATACCTGTGTCTGCAGTCGAGTGATAATCATATCCGTTTATTTTTCCATTGTGTCCAGGAGGGTGAGGAGCGGTACCTGCCTTCCTCCGGCTTCTTTAGGACACTGGTGGTAGTTATAAATACAGTTGATGATGTCACACTTTGTAAACAGTCGTTGGGGGTGAGTGACACGCTCTTTCCTGCGGGTAAACATTCTTAAGGTTTCAGCAGTCGTGAGAACAACACACACATTTTATGTCTGCGTATACACAAAATTTATTATTTATAATGGTGCATCCTGCTGTCTAGCCAACCTCTCAGTCATCAACCACACACACACACACACACACACAAACACATCACGCTTAACTATAACAATACACATTTTTCAATTATGTACAGGCATGAGACTACAATGAAGACAATTTTAAAGCAGGAAAATCTGGGTCTGAGTAATTAATTGTCAAGACCTTCGTTAAGGGACTCATGTGTGTTAGATCTGGGGAAAACCCAAAGTACTGAGCTGGATTCCAGATTTTCTTTACTTTATTTTCCTTATATCTACTGTATATTGTACACACAATAATACTGTTTCAATCACTGTATCTGTATCAATTCATTGCTCCAAATATTCATATCTGTATCTGTATTTGGATTTAAAGCCCAAGTGGGCATGGACTAAACCAGAATGGAGGTAGAAATGTCAGCATGGTGTGTGAATTCTGTCTCTGACAGTTCTTTCAACCTCAGCTACATCTCTCCAGTTCGTAATAGTTCTCGACTAGCAGGACTGTTTACTTTAATCACTCTGTTATTATTTTTGTTTGAAGCTATTCGGTTAAACCTGTATTGTATGTACAAATGGAACTTGTGAATATGTGCTATCAATAATAGAAAGGTGGGTAATGTTCAGGGAAAAAATGTTGCTAGGCAACTGGGAAATATGGTAATGACTAAGGTTTTTGCTACAGTAAATAGCATGTAACCATTAAGTCAAATGCTGGCAATGTGAAGGCCCAGTGACAGCAGAAAGGAGACAAACCCATAGGGAACGTCCACATTTTCCTCAGATCTGTTGGTAGATTACTAATAAAAGTCTCTGTATAACTAAAATTACACTGTAATTCCACTTAGCATTGATTGCGATTCAATATTAATGTGTATTAGCTAGCTACCTAACTAGGCAAGGATTGTAATAGAATTTGCTAAGTTGTCTAGATATCTCACCAAACCCAACTAAATGAAAACTTATTTGCAATAAGAATTATTTTCCTTCTTCTCTGTTTTGTTGAACCTACTTGAACGCCAGACAACTTCAAATAAAAAAAAAACTACACAAAATCTTCTTTTCCTTCATTCTTCTTTCTCTCTCTTGTTAATATCTTTGATCAGTGAGTACTTTATTTCTTTCGGTACTTTTTTTAGCCAGACAAAACAAACACTTCACACACACTGAGCTTCTAG